>CAUYON010024294.1:0-31374 GCA_963573935.1 Arctocebus calabarensis | reverse complement strand
TGGCTGGATAAAAGCCTGCTGCAGATGCCTTTTACTCTCTCGGATTGGGATGACCTAAATTCAACCTGTTCTCTGTTTACAACTCCAACTAGAGCAGCTATGCGACTTTGTGCCTTTAGACTCTTGGTTTTTCATTTCTCTACCTCTCCTTCTTCTTTTTTTTAAAGTATAATACAACTTTTCTGATTGAAAAAGTGAAAAAAAAAAAAAAAAGAAAGAAATGTGGGAAAGGGCAGCACCTGTGGCTCATCGAGTAGGGCGCCGGCCCCATATACTGAAGGTGGTGGGTTCAAACCTGGCCTTGGCCAAACTGCAAAAAAAAACAGAAAAATAGGCTCAGCACCTGTGGCTCAACGGGCTAAGGAGCCAGCCACATACACCTGAGTTAGCGGGTTCAAATCCAGCCCAGGCCCATCAAACCACAATGACGACCGCAACCAAAAAATGGCCAGGCGTTGTGGCGGGTGCCTGTAGTCCCAGCTACTTGAGAGGCAGAGGCAAGAGACTAGCTTGAGCCAGGAATTTGCTGTGGAGGTTGCTGTGAGCTGTGATGCCATGGTACTCTATCCAGGGTGACAGCTTGAGGCTGTCTCAAAAAAAAAAGAAAAAAAAAAAGAAAGGTGGCGCCTGTGGCTCAAAGAGTAGGGCACCAGCCCCACATGCCAGAGGTGGCAGGTTCAAACTCAGCCCTGGCCAAAAACTGCAAAAAAGAAAAATAGAAAAATAGCCAGGCGTTGTGGTGGGCGACTGTAGTCCCAGCTACTCGGGTGGCTGAGACAAGAGAATTGCCTAAGCCCAGGAATTGGAGGTTGCTGTGAGCTGTGTGACACCACCACACTCTACCCAGGGCGATAAAGTGAGACTCTGTCTCTACAAAAAAAAAAAAAAAAATGTGGGGAAAAAAAAAGCAAAATTTAAAGTTCAGAAAACTAGGTTCATATCATGGCTCAATAACAAGTAACTATGTAAGTATGATCTGGGATCTTACCTACTTCAAAAGCTTAGATACAGTGGTTGCAAAGGTCAAATAAAATAATTTTATAATTATTTTATAAAAGTAAAAGTATTTTATTCTGTAAATGAATACATAAATTCTATTTTATAAGTCATAAAAGTATTTTATTCTATAAATGACACATTCTCATAAGAGTCTGAGGAAGAGTAAAGATAGCTTGGTAATACTATAAGAGTATTTCTACATGATATAAAGAACCCAGGACACAGGGTTAGAGAAATATTTACACACAATTCTGAGCTGGGTATGGTGACATGTGCCTTTAATCCTAGCACTCAGGGAAGCTGAAGCAGGAGGATCACTTGAACTCAGGAGTCTAATATCATCTTAGACTCAAAAACAAAACAAAACAAACAATTCTGCTATTCATGTTCTCATAAAGTTTCATTAGTCATTAAACCTTTCTAAATTTCATTTTTCTTGTGTGCATGCCTGAAATTAAAATATACCTACTCTACTTGGCTCACAAAAGCTACTCCAAGGCTAGAGTACAAAAATACATGTAAAAGTTTAAGGTTTTAGCCAAGCGTTGTGCCAGGTGCCTGTAGTATCAGTTACTGAGGAGGTTGAGACAAGAGAATGGCTTGAGCCCTGAGTTTAAAGTTGCTGGGAGCTGTGTTGCCATGGCACTCTACCAAGGGCGACAAAATGAGACTATTGTCTTAATCAATCAATAAATAAATGTTTAAGGTTAAATACTTTAGGTTACCATTAGTGAACAGAAATTTCATTTTTCTAATCTGACCCACCAGC
Organism: Arctocebus calabarensis; assembly: GCA_963573935.1. Lineage (NCBI taxonomy): Eukaryota > Metazoa > Chordata > Mammalia > Primates > Lorisidae > Arctocebus > Arctocebus calabarensis. The sequence goes on along the minus strand of CAUYON010024294.1, from coordinate 29,606 downwards.
AGCAAAGCTCTACAACTATGTATGAGGTATTAGTTTCTAAAACTAATTAGTTTCAATACTATACCTCCATCACTCCACCCCGAACAATCAGGAATATATTTTTTTGGTTCGGCGCCTGTGGCTCAACGGGCTAAGGCGCCAGCCATGTACACCTGAGCTGGCGGGTTCGAATCCAGCCCGGGCCCTCCAAACAACAATGATGGCTGCAACCAATGCAACAATGACGGCCGGGTATTGTGGCAGGCGCCTGTAGTCCCAGCTACTTGGGAGGGAGAGGCAGGAGACTCGCTTGAGCTCAGGAGTTGGAGGTTGCTATGAGCTGTGATGCCATAGCACTCTACCCAGGGTGACAACTTGAGGCTCTCTCTCAAAAAAAAAAAAAAAAAAAAATATATATATATATATATATATACACACACATATACAAAGAATATATATTTTTTAACAGTCTCTATAATTTTACTATTTGGATCTCTCACACTGAAGCACGCTGATACTTCCAGCCAAAAATGACACATCCTAGAGAGCTTTAAGTAATATACAACTATATTAAAAGAAATAAAAGATCTTGAACTGTAAACTGAAACTGCAAAGCAGTACATATTAAATCTTAAATAACCTCCCACTCCCTTTCACTTGTCTACAAAGCGAACTTTTTTTTTTCTTGAGACAGAGTCTCACTATGTCGCCCTAGGTAGAGTGTCATGGCGTCACACAGCTCATAGCAACCTCAAACTCCTAGGCTTAAGTGATTCTGTTGCCTCAGCCTCCAAGTAGCTGGGACTACAGGTACCTGCTACAGCACTTGGCTTTTTTTTAATCTTGTTGTTGTTGTAGTTGTCATTGTTGTTTAACAGATCCAGGCTGGGTTCCAACCTGGCAGCCCCTGTATATGTGGCCGGTGCCCTAACCACGGAGCTACGGGTGCTGAGCCTACAAAGCAAACTCCTAAAGGTACTGCATAAAAAATGAAATGGTGTCATTCACACAGACCCACGCAGAATCACTGGCTATATGCATTATTCATTACTCACAATGACCAAAGCCATAAAATATTTCCTAAGAAAAGACAAAGGTCAAGTATCCAAAGGCAGTAATCACTACCCCCACACGTAAATATGCAAGCCAAGAGTCACGAGGCTGGTGCTTACCCTTTGTGTCAACCATCAGATTACAATGAGTCAAAGCTGTCTCTGCCTAGGGCAGCTAATTCCCTAGGCTTCCCTCAAACTATCTACTGAATGCTCACATATACACATGTGTGTTTATTTTTATATAAATATATTCATATAATACACACACACACATATGTATTTATTCTTCTCACTGAAGTAGCAGCACTCTTTCCGAGAAAGAAAGTAACAAACTCCAAGAAACATGGCTCCGACTTCTACTCTATTGGAAATAGACATTTGGGTTTTGGAGACAAATAACTTTTTAACTAACATTTTTAAAATCAAGGAAGGAAAAAAAAGGAATTCTCTATCACTAAACGACTACATATCTCCTAATATAGCTCATAATTAAACCTACCAAGTATAACTAACACAAATAACACTGCTGGGGGATGAGGAAAAGAGTTGAGAGCAACATTCTAGGGCCTACTCAGAATCCATTGCTGATGACACCACCACTGTCAAAAGACAAAACTTATAAAAAGACTGAATTGTTTTTGAGACAGAGTCTCACTTTGCCATCTTTGATAGAGTGCTATAGTGGCTCACAGCAACCTCAAACTCTTGGGCTCAAGCAATTCTCTTGCCTCAGCCTCCCAAGTAGCTGGGACTACAGGTGCCCACCACAATGCATGGCTATTTTTTTTTTTTTTTTTTTTTGGTAGAGACAGAGTCTCACTTTATCACCCTTGGTAGAGTGCCGTGGCGTCACACTGCTCACAGCAACCTCCAGCTCTTGGGCTCAAGTGATTCTCTTGCCTCAGCCTCCCGAGTAGCTGGGACTACAGGCGCCCGCCACAGCACCCGGCTATTTTTTTGTTTTGCAGTTCGGCCGAGGCCGGGCTTGAACCTGCCACCTTCGGTATATGGGGCTGGCGCCCTACTCGCTGAGCCACAGGAGCCGCCCTTTAATTTGTCTTTTGAAGCTAGGTGTGTTTCTTGCAGACAGCAAATGGATGGTTTATGTTTTTTAATCCAGTCAGCCAATCTATGTTTCTTCAGTGGAGAATTCAAGCCATTAGCATTTATTGAGATAATAGATAAATGTGGTAGTGTTCTATTCATCTTATTTTGTAAGAGTCCGTTGCTTAGTTTTATCTTGTGCATCAGTGTGGGAGTTAGGTTCTGTCCTTTAATTTCTGAGTTCTTACTTTGCTGTTGATCCATTTTGATAGTCAGTGTGTAGAACAGGTTGAAGTATTTCCTGTAGAGCTGGTCTTGTTGTGGCTAATTTCCTCAATGTTTGTATATCAGTAAATGATTTGATTTCTCCATCAATTTTAAAGCTTAGCTTCACAGGATACAGATTTCTGGGCTGGAGATTGTTCTGTTTGAGTAGATTAAAGGTAGATGACCATTGTCTTCTTGCTTGGAAAGTTTCATTAGAGAAGTCTGTAGTCACCCTGATGGATTTGCCCCTGTAGGTCAACTGGCGCTTACTCCTGGCAGCTTGAAGAATCTTTTCTTTTGTCTTGACTTTGGACAGGTTCATCACTATGTGTCTTGGGGAAGCTTGGTTAGAGTTGAGGTGACCTGGGGTCCAATATCCCTCTGAAAGGAGAGTGTCAGAATCTTTGGTGATATTTGGGAAATTTTCACTTATAATATTCTCTAATATGGCTTCCATTCCCCTGGGGCATTCTTCTTCCCCTTCTGGGATACCTATAACTTGTATGTTTGAACGCTTCATAGAGTCCCATAATTCTGTCAGTGAATGTTCTTCTTTCTCTCTTTTCTGCCTCTTTAAGTATCTGAGTTATCTCAAGAGCTTTGTCCTCTACCTCTGAGATTCTTTCTTTTGCATAGTCTAATCTGTTATTGATACTTTCTACTGCATCTTTAAGTTCCCTAATTGACTGCTTCAGTTCCCTCCTCTCTGTCATATCCTTTTTATATTCTTTAGAACTGCTTTTGCAGTATCCCACAGGTTTTGGTAACTTGTGTCTTCATTGTTGTTGTGCTCAACGAAGTTAATGATTTCCTGTTTTCATAGCATTCATCTCTTACTTGATTCTGTTTTTGGATTTCTTTTTCCACTTTATCAGCCTTTTCCTTCAATATTTCCTTGATTGTTTTCATCATCTGTATTCTAAATTCCCTTTCTGTCATTTCTAACATTTCCTTATAGGTGGAATCCTCTGCAGTATCTACCTCACAGCCCTGTGGGGGGGGGGAGGTTGCTCTGAACTGGTTTTCCATTATACCAGGAGTTTTCTGCTGATTCTTCCTAATGAGTGATTTCTTTTATCTGTTTCCTTGCCCTAATTTTCCTTTTACTTCTTCCTGTTCTTTAAGTTGCCATGCCTCTGGACTAGGGTTTTGATGAGTCCTTTTGGTGTAGGATCAGAAGGATGAGAAGATTAAAGAGCAAGAAGGGAAAAAAGAGAGAAAAGAGAGAAAAAAAAGAAAGAAAAAGAGAAGAAAAGGAGAAAGGAGAGTGGGTGGGTAGAAGTAACTATTGACGAAAAGAAGAGAGGCACAGAAAGAAGGGGATGGGAGCAATACAGGTGTACATTAGGGTACTTTGACCCAACCTTAAAAACCACCAACCTCTGGGGGTGCCAGGTTGGGTGGTTAGGTCAGCAGCTCTTTGCCAGCCTGTGTGAACACAGTATCCCACCTCCACCAAGTAGAGAGGAAAGACAAAAATGCAATAAATCAAACCAAAACAAGCAAACCAAAAACTTTATGGGATAAAATTGAGGGAAAAAAACAATATGGGTACAAACACTAGCAAAATTCAAGTTCTAATTGTTGAAAAAGGCAACAATGGAAAATTATATTTAAACTAGAAAAATGAAATGAAAGAAAGGAAAAACTTTAAGGAAAATGCTGAAATTAAAAACAAAACAATAACAACAAAACATAAAGCAAAACCAAACCAAAATCAAAGCAGTATATATATCTTGCTGATATTGTCTGGGCAGCAGGTGATCTTCTGGGTTATGATACGTTAGTCACAATGTTGATACAGCTGTACAAAATAGAGACTGGAGGCCTCTAATGATTTCTCAAACCCGGCAGGGTGGAGAGCTTAAATTCTCCTCAGACTGCTTAGAAGGCACTATAAATTGCTAACTTGGGCTAAGCAGAAGCATTCCCAGGAAAGTGCTTGTGTCTGAGATCACTCCTTAAGTGGCTATCCACTTACCCAGTGTGCCAAAACCAGTCTCACCCTATGCCCCTGAGGGCTAAGGCTGCAAGGCATCTCAGTCCCTGCCTTTAGGCTGCTCAGTCACTAGATTACTCGCTCCCTCTCAATGCTTGTTCTGCGACCCTTAGGGTGGAGCTTGCCAGGGCAGTTCTCCCACAATGGCTCCACACAGCCCACAACCAAACCCTGATAGCTCTATCTGGTTCGGTGACCCAGTCTGAGGACCCAGACAACTCTCAAAGACCTCTGCACTCTTGCCCAAGTTCTCCCAAGGCAGTTCAACTGAGTGCCAAGTCCAAAAGAAACCAAAATAGCTCACAGGTAAGGTCTTTCCAGCTTGCAGTCTCTCTGCTGCTACACCCACAGCTGCCATCAGGATTAGACTGAACAAACACATGCAACCACTTGCCAGATCTCCACCGCTTTTGCCTTCCTCAGGGGGTCGAGAAGTCTCACCCTGTCTCCCTGCATTCCCAAAGGGATGTTTCTGGACAGATCCCACCAGCCAGAGATGCCTGAAGTCTTCTCTCCCCAGTCTCACCATGCCCAGTTGCAAGGAAGCTGTTACTCGGCCGTCATCATGCTCCACCCTCCCCCTTCTAATTTTTTTAATCAGAACATTCCTTGTTTTGAGGAGGGGAAAACCTAGCACCCACCTCCCATGGCCACCATCACTAGGAAAGCCCACTAGTGAAATCCTTCCCCACCGTCTCCTACCTGGGCAGTGGACAGACTCATGTGGACTACAACCTCAGCCCCCTCTTGGGGCTGACTCAAGTGAGTGGTGAAGGGACCCTTGGAGATCAGTCACCCTCAGTAGGGACCCTGAATCAGAATGTGCCTGTAGCCTTTTCTGGGCTAGAGTCCCTGTGGCTCACTTGGCTCTGCCCTTTGTCCACACCATTCTCCAGCTTCTTGTTGGTTCTATGCAGCCTCACCAACTTCTGGCAAGTCCCCACTTTGCTTAAGATGGACAGAGTTGGTCCTGGTTACTTGCAACCCAGAATCTCAATTGATACAAGGTCCAAGGTCTCTATCCTGTTTATGGACCTGACAGGAAATAGCCACCTCCCATGGTACTGTGGACACAAACCAAGGAATTTCAGTTTTGCAAGGGGAAACCATTTTTGGATGCTGTAAAAATGTTGGCACGGCCTCTCTTGCCAAGCCCTGAGACATAACACAACAGAGAGACCCAGCTGTCCAGGCTTCTGCCCACATCCTGAAAAACAGGCATCCCCTCCTGATCATGTCTCAGCTCTGGGCTCCCAACTTCCCAGCTCTTCAAGCTACCAACAAGCCTGTTCTCACAGTTCCATTTCCACCCGGGGCCTCATGGCTGTTTAAGGCTCATTTTTGTAGAGAAGGAGGCTGAAAGCAAAGCCAAGGGTGTGGTCTGCTGAAGGAGGGATGATGTGCTTTGAGGGACTTGATCAGTGTCTGTTCCCAGGGACTATGAAAGAGGGTATGTTGGTCAGTCTCCGGAAAGACAGACCAGAAGAGATCACTGTGTATAGTGCAGATGCTCCCTGACTTACAGTGGGGTTAGTCACCAATAAACCCCTTGTAAATGGAAAACATCTTTAGTTTATAATGCTTTTTATACATCTAACGAACATATTTTTTTGGTTTATTTTTTTTTTTTTTTTTTTTTTGCTTTCAACCAGTGAACATTTTCTTCTTTTTTTTTTGAGACAGAGCCTCAAGCTGTCACCCTGGGTAGAGTGCTGTGACATCACAGTTCATAGCAACCTCCAATTCCTGGGCTCAAGCGAGTCTCCTGCCTCTGCCTCCCAAGTAGCTGGGACTACAGGTGCCCGCCACAACACCCGGCCATTTTTTGGTTGCAGCCGTCATTGTTGTTTGGCGACCCAGGCTGGATTCGAACCCGCCAGCTCAGGTGTACGTGGCTGGCGCCTTAGCCCATTGAGCCACAGGCTCCGAGCACAAGGCCGACTTAGCACAGCAGGGGCTTTGTTTTTTTCAGTACCACACACAGGATGATGTTGTAGTGAAACAAGCAAACCATAGAAAGGAAGAGCACATTTCCAGAAACATCTTGATGTTAGACACTCTAGGGAATTGTCCCAAAACCTAACAATCACCTCTTCTGTTTCTTATGGAAATATCTTCCCCCTTTTCTCAAAAGAATGCTGGATAGCTTCAATGGGACATGCTCTTGGGGGGATTTAAAAGGTCAGTATCATTTGCAATCTTTACAAATTTTAAAGCCCAACTTAAGTAGGTTAACATTGTAGTCAAGCTGTTAATAAAAGCAAAACATTTGGAAAAACTTTAGGACTCGACTGAATTAGAACCAGTCTAACATTTTTCTGTCTTCTGTTAGATTAACTTAAGTGGCATGAAGCACTTCCCAGGATCTAACAACTCACAAGCCAGCGCTCACTTCCCAGTTGGTTGGTGGGTCAGTGGCTCAAATGCGGACGGAGTGCCCATGATATCTAAAGCACGATGAGAACAAAATGATGCCCAAGGCAGGGCAGGGTTTCAAATACCACACAGACATTATTTAGAAGCCAATAAATAATGAGAAAACTATTTGGAGCGGATGAATGTTTTGATATGAGAATCTTTCATACTCTTCTACAGTCTCAGAATAAGAAATGATAAGGTTAATTAATACATATTTATAATAACAAATGTGGGCAAAATCAGAGAGCTTCAGAAGAATATGTTAGAAATGCTTCTTGGCTGGGCCCTGCGACTTACACCTGTAATCCTAGCACTCTGGGAGGCCCAGGGGGGTGGATTGCCTGAGCTCAGGAGTTAAAGACCATCCTTGAGCAAGAGTGAGACCTTGTCTCTACTAAAAATAGGAAAACAAGCCGGGCTTTGTGGTGGGCACATGTAGTCCAAGCTACTTGGGAGGCTGAGACAGGATTGTGGCTTGAGCTCAAGCGTTTGAGGTTGCTGTGAGCTATAATGATGACAATGCAATCTACCCAGGGTGACAGAGTGAGACTCTACCTTAAAAAAAAAAAAAAGGTGCTTCTCAATAAAACATGTTGAATGAAAGCCTTTTTGGAGTATTGGGTGGAGGCACTATTCTCCAGGTAAATTAAAACGTCACATTTCTATGACATAATCACAGCAGTTAAGAACAAATGCAACCCAGAGCAGGAGCTGAAACACCAGAGACTAATGGGTAAAAAAGCTGTGGACAGCACTTCTCCACACTGACGACACCCTGCTCGGGCAGCACCAGGTCACTCTCACTTCCCCCCAAGGCTTCTCTCAAGGGAAGTTCATTTTGATGCCCTTTTACCCCAGACGTGTTTCTTGGTGAGATACACAGGCACACTCATGCAGGTTGGGACTGTTCACGTCCCCTCTGAAGTCTCCTCTGTGCTTCTCAGACTTGAGCAAAGTCCAAGAAGAAGGTGACATTGTCTTAGGAGATTCCAACTGGCATCTATTAAAACTTTTTCTTGTATGACTTTTCTTTGCCCAGACTGTTGTAGGCCAACTGCCCTCCTCAAAGACCCGAGTCTGTCTCAGACTGTCTCTGCCTTGTCCCCAGCTCAGTCCCCTCCCCCTTGGGGTTAATTCCGAGGACAGGTTTCTGACAAGGAAGTTCTCTGAGTTCCCTGACCCCCCCTGGGCCGTGGTTGAAACAATGGTGGAAACTCACTCAAGCAGAGTTTCCCAGGTTACTGAGTCTCCCAAGCCAACTTAGTCCTCATGCCAACTGCCACGATGCCACCCCCTGTGCCAGCCCCCTGACTATAGTGGCACCTCGAGAACCACCATGATGTAACCCCCTGAGCTAACCACCTGATAGTAACCCCACCCTATAACCAGCCCTGTTCTGCTTTTGTACATGCTTGCTTTGCCACATCAGCACAAAAGGGTATAAAAATCAGCCTGTATAGCACTTAGGGGCCATTTGCCCTTTGGGGCAGCGGTCCGCCTGTGCAGGTGTAAATACATCATCTGATCTAATTTGAGCCTAACGTCGGGTCTGTGTATTCTTATGGGTGGCGTAAGTTACAACAAGACTCAGATCTTAAGGAATTTGGATCTTACTAGTTACAATGGCAATGTTACAAACTTAGGGTACCCAGAAATCTGCTAACAAATATTATATTTTCATAAAACACGATATATTATTGTGCATATTTACTAAACACTTATACTTAATTGCTAATATATATCTTTAGATTGGTATCTTCAAAAACATCTTCCTCTCTCTGTGAAAGAGGCCAAACCCAAGTAAAGGTGCCCACACACTGGAGCCAAAACAGAGAGCAGTAATGGCAAACCTGTCACCACTGTCTTTCTGGAGCCCCAGACAGTCATCTGAGGGTTTCCATGGTGACTTGCTTAATTTCCTGGTTAAAAGAGGGCAGATACAGCTCCCGCGGCAGCCAGACGGCGGCAGAGAAAGGGGTTGTAGGTGTACGGGTGTTTGGCGTGCGTCCAGATTACCAGCCTATTCAGGTAGCCTATTCAGGACACTTCCGAGGTGTCCTGGTTAATACGAAAGGCACCTGGACACTTTTTATTCCATCTGATTCAAAGAGAAAGTTTAGGAGGCCATGAGTTTGTAATTTTGTATCTTTGTTATTTTAATGACCCGAGTCAATGAAGACTTTGACATGTGGCAAATATTCGTCCTCTCCTGAGACCGCCTATCCACCTGTCCTCTGCCCCAGCTGGGATGCGTCGTCAGGGTATTTGGAAAGTCTGAAATCAGACCATCCTTCCTGATCTTGTACAAGTGACTCCGAACTAAGAACTTTCGTGTCTAGGACCAACTTGCAGACAAAATTCAGTGATGAGAGAAAAAGGCCACAACTACACAGGTGACCGACACTAGCCATTCTGATTTTAAAAATTGCATTTAAACACACGCTGAGTTAGGAAAATCCTTTTTTGTTGCCATGAAACATAGAGACAAGTTCGATATTCAGGTTAAATTCTAGAGTAGAATTTTTTTTTGCCAACTTTTGACTGCAGGATAAACTGAGCTATTTAAAATCGTAGAAAGGCTTATGTGATAAATCTTCGTATGTAAGATGGCCTATTAATTGCTAAGTTACCTAATTTTTCCCCATTGGTAGTTTAAATGGGTCATTTTATCAAATACTTGGCCTGTCAAGATGACTTAGAATTTAAATACGAAAGAGAACAATGCTAATCCCATCGAGGTTGGACGTGTGACATATATTTACATATATCTTCTCAAGCCTCTGAAATGGCAAGACTCACAATAGCTTCCCATATTACGGCGGTCAGTCTTTGCAAGCGCAGTCTCAGGAGACGCAGGTCAGACTTACCAAAATGCTTATTTCTCTTTTCCCCACTTTTCTGGGTCCCCATATGGCATTCTTTGGTACAAGAACATATATACATATTTACCTTTTACAATAATAGATGGGTATCTGAAATGTCAATTCTCCAGAACAAAGTTAAATGCCAAAACCAATCAAAAATGTCCTTACATTTGTTGCATTGCATTTGCAAAAGACTTAGGAAGGAGCCCTGGTTGACAGAGTTAAGTTCCTTGGTTAACAAAGGTGTGTTTTGTTTCGATTTCAATTGACCATAGTTAATTATGTAACCAATATTAACTGCAAGTTAGCTTTAATTTTTTAAGATGAGAAATTGAAGATCGCATACGAACCAAATTCATGTACTATTTTCTTTAGTCTTTAATATTTTTCTAAGTAGCCATAGCATTTTCATATAGAAAGGGAGAGCAGAACATTCGAAGAGAACTGGGATTTGGAAATGTCGGCAGGAAGGAGGATGGTGGGAGCATGAATTAGAATCTGGTATGCTATGTCCTACTTACCTTCAAAAGTCAAATAAAACTTTCCTCTGTCAAACCAAACGAGGGAAGGCTGCTCGTTCTCTGTATGGCCAGGAGTTGAAGCGGGATGGGAGGGGTTGAGGAGAGGGAGAGAGAAGGACACAACGTGAGTTACAGAGCAGGAGCTACTCTCACCGTGGGGAGGGCGGAGGACTGCATGCCGTTAGCGTGCGGGAGAAAGGGAAGGCTGGCAATCTATGCTTTACTTTATTTTTAGTTAAGGAAACAAAAGCAAAAGCAAAGCTATGGAGGCCTAAAGGAATGGGTGCATGTTGCTGGAGGCTGGACACTCGGTATGCATGGAGCAGAAGTCTTCCTGGCCATGCAGGAGCGTCAGCGCGTTTTAACTGCACTAATTTGGGCAAACTCATTCCGCAATTGCTGTATCCATTTCATCTTCAATGTCATTCCCTTCTATGTTTCCAAAAAGATCACCTCCAAGTTACAGTTGTACAAAACACTAGCTCAGGTTTGAAACGACAACAGCATTGCATATCAATTTAAAGGTCACGGAAGATGCTCTATATCTTCCGTCCCCTCCCCTGGAGTCACCTTGGGCATCCAGACACAAAACACCCTTTACCTACGTACCAAAAAGAAAACGGGATTACTAATGGTGCTCTATTATTTTTTAAATTAAAAAGCAGTGACCACACATGTAATTCTGAGCAGTCAAATACTATTTCTCCTCTGTGAATTCACAAGCAGTAGCGTCTGACCTTTTTTGAAACTTTTCACTGAGAAACTGTCATGCAACCTGCTGCTTTTTAAACCATTCACTTAAACAGTTTCAGGGGCACGAGTCCCACGATGACAGTAAACACACAGGGTGCATCTGAGAGGCACTGGACACGCATGGGGTGAGGAGCATGTCCATGGCGGTGACATTCGAATGGGCAATGGCTTGGATTTCTGAAGTCTGGGCATCTAGACAGCGCTCACAAGTGCCATACCTGCAGGCGTTTCACAGCGCCTTTCAAACGAGGGCAGTTTGTCATAAAAAACATCATCTTCTGACACTACGAACCAAAGAAACATAAACAAATGGAAAACAAAAACACAAATACAAATATCCCAAATGAAACTGAACAGCACACTTTACTGACACACAGAGACGGCCGTGATGGGGAAAGGAGACAGAGCTCAAGACGCCGCAGGTGTGCGGGACTTGAAGGAGTGATGTGCTTGTTTGATGATGGTTATATGAGAAGAAATTAAAATTTAAGACAATGCCAGGTAGGGGCCATCTGTGAATTTGGCTGAAGCCAGTTCCAGGGCAGTAGTCACACCCCTCCTTCTCAGGGAGCTGTCAGGGGCACCAGCACTGCAGGTGATTTATGCAAGTGTGTTTCACTGCCACACAGTTCCCAAGGGGCCAGACATGTGTCCACCAAAAAGAGCTCCTGATTGAGCTCTGGGGGCAGCTTCCACCGGGGAGGGAAATGATGCTCTTAACATGACTGTAAAAAGGCAGGAGAATAAATCCAAGGTCCCAGCTTGAACTATGCCATTTTAGCCTCTTCAATATCCAAATTCCATTTGCCTTGCACCTGCCTTTGAGAGGTGTGAATTACTAATTTTGAACAGAATTACTGTGATTTCATCTTTGTCTATGGTGTTCAGGTGTGGCTACATGTCTTTGTAAATTGGTCACAGCATCGCGGATTGGTGCTCTGCACTGCGGCTGTGTCCATTCTTTATAAGGTCTCTCTTGTCACCAACTAAGAACTGCAGGGAAATGAGTTTTTTTCTTTCTTTTTTTTTAATAGGGTTCAATTCTTAAGGCTCTAGGATAAATGCTGTTAATAGCAGTTTTTATTATACATTGATTTCTTTTTTTGGTGCCTAGAAAAAGTTAATGCAACTTCTACAAGACCCATGGGGTCCTGGAGACAGGCCTTTTCGATAAAACAGTGTCAGGGAAAAAAGAGACTAAAGTCAAAGGTGGGAATTTTTTCTTGAGATCGGCAATGTCCACTGCCAAAGTGTAGCATAATTAGCACTAATGAGAACATGTCTTAGGAAGTGCATGCAATTTAGAGTTGTCACCCAGTTGGAGAGAGAAGGCCTGGAGCACTTGTCTTACGTCTTAGACGCTATCGCTCCTCTGCTGGATAAAAATCACCTTTATTCAGAGCTTTGGACCAGAAGAAGCACAGCACCAAAGCCTGTCTGATGTGGCCCCTGAATTCCTTGAAGACCCCTAAGATGTGAAAGATGTAACTTAAAAGGTCTAATTAGCAGGGAAGGAATAAAAGTAACAGGGTAGAAAAACTGGTAGTCTTTTTGCAGTGGGTCCTCAGGAAGGTCTTACAAACATTTAGAAAAGACTACTATCACTCATAGAAATAAAAAACAAGTAATAACAATGGTTATTTACACTTAGAGATAAATCCGCATTATCTCTGTTGTCTTCATCTCAAAGTGCCCAGGAGTTTGTTTCTTATAATATTTAGAAAAAAATTTAAACACTTTCTCTATTCTTTTAACGTTAATAGGAGTTTCTCCCAAATTATTTCGTATAGGTCCTGTGGAACTGTCCTAGTGCAAAACAGTGAATTGCATTTCACTGGTTCCAGAACGAGTGATTTTTCACATCCTGGCCTGTCTGAAACTGGGATCCACCTTCTAATTAATGTGATAAGAAAGTACTTCATCTTAGTCGGGTTCGCAGCCCTTTCTCCCTTTCTTAGTCATGTGTAAGATAATGGTGCATTTTTAAGTCAAGGACGTCTGACATCAATAAAACGCAGTTGTGTGTGAGCTCCTCATTGTCTGAGCGTGACATACACAGAAAGAGCTGCTGTCTGCTGGGGCATCAGGTTACTACTTCATAATCACAGCTCTTGTGAAAGATTTCACACCAGAGTCTGTCGGGGCATTTTCTCATATGAATTGCAAGTGTAGAAAGTTTATACTTGCTCTTAAAAATTTGGTTCATGAATTGCTTTAAAAGCGACTCACCAGTTCCCACTCTACATGCCCCAATTTCGGCTCAAGTGCCGTAGGAAATGTCACAGAAGCGTGTGGCAGTTAAGAGGGAAATGCTGACCCCCGACTTCCAGGAGTGGGCGGCTGGAGTCGCTGCCTCCCCCAAGCCACTCAAGCGCACTGGAGGACGCTCCCCGGCCAAAAGCACGTCCTCTCCAGAAGGTAGGAGCGGCAACTCGCAAGAAGAGCTGGTGGCTTGGTCACCTGGTCGTGTCTTCACTCCATAGAAAGTGGCTGCCGGGAAACCACAGCAGGAGGAGAGGGAGGGACTCAGCAGGAGGGAGGGACTCAGCAGCCACATAAAAACAGCAGAACCAGGCAGCTAATCAAGGTGCTCCGGAGCCTCCAGGCAATGTGACCACTCTCTTATGTGGCAAGTTTTTTAAGCCCCCTGCGATTTATCTTGAAGGAACACCTAGGAGATGTGTTACACTCACGGTGTTGGTGGGATTCGCCATCTCTGCAGCGGGGGCACAGAAACTCACTGTCCAAGACACGGCACTGTTCACATTCTCTGTGTGTCACAGTGAGTTGGCGCCCATGTCAGACAGCTCACCTGAGGTCACTTGGGGTCCGGGTTTTGGGTGACAACTCAAACTTTCAGTTCCTCCCTGCTCAACAAGGGGAAGCCACATGGGGTGGGTGAAACGATCTCCGAAAAGCAAAACCAAACAACATCAACTGGGACTGGGGGCGGCTGTGGAAATCAGGCAATGTTAAGAGATAGAGTTGAAAGATGGATGTTACAGAAAAAGAAAAAAACAAGCAAAAAAAAAAAATACCCAGAGAGAAATGAGCTTACAGACAGTGGGAGAGAGAGGAAGCCTCAGCTTGCCTCAGGTGATGTCTACACTGTATAAACACTGTTCAGCCTGTCTGCTAATAAATAATTACACGCGTATAAACACTGTTGAGTGTGTCTGCTAATAAGACATGTGCAACTGGGTAACTGGCTGTCTTTTCCCCACATTTAAAGGGTTCTTGTTGGGATGGTCTGATTAAAAATATACAGCATGTGATATAGTTCAAATTCCTTTTGGGGGCCTTTTAAGAGGCACAATCTTAAATTATTTCTCTGGGAAGTTGGACATTTTTTTTCCCCCAAGGAGCTTACAGATTTGATGGAGCTGCTTCTCACGCGGGCAACCCTCCCGTCTGCTCTTCTGTAAGCAGACGGATTTAGGTGTGGCCAGTGATTCTCTCACGCAACGCAGAATGGGTCAGCTGGTCCATAATATTTAGGAAGTGGTGGGGAGTTCAGACAAAGGAAGACAGTGGGAAGTGGAGGTCTCGGGGGCCCCATGGAAAAAATGGGACGGGAAAGCCTGTGGTCAGAGACAGTGTCCGAGTGGGAGGCAGCAGGAGCCGGTGGGAGGTGGGAAAAGGCACGACCTGCTTTGGGAAGAGGGAAGCTGCTCCAGGCAAACGAGGCACTGAAACCTCGGGAAACCTTCTGGCGAGCAGCCCTTCTCAACTCTTCACTTTCATCACAGCACACGCAAAGAGGCACAGGCATTCACCGAAAGGCAAGGATTTATTCTCTGGGAAAACTGACCACACATCACTGAAAAGCACTAGAAAAAATGCCAAAAAGTTTGCTCAGGTCCCATAATGCCAATGTGTGTAACTTTGTCAACATAAGGACAAAAAAAACGATGAAGAAACGAAAGCTGCAAGAAAATCAAAGTTCTAAACTTTGTGGTTTCTGATGTGGCACACAGTTGGAATTTAAATAGACATTTTCTCTCAAAGGAGACTACTTTTATTATAAGAAATAAGATCTAAATTACAAGACCTTCCTTGGCAATTTCTTCTTCCCTTTTTTGAATAGCTCTACATGGAATAGCAGAAGGAAATGCCCGCAAAGCGCAGGTGTCAGAGCTGACTGTCTCTGTGCCTCGGCGGGACCCTGGGCCTCCTTTGCTGAGAAGGTGGTTTTAAAAGAAGAGTTGGGTGACAGCAGCAAAACACACAGCAAAACAACTCCAACCAGAACACAGGCCCTGGGACTTCCGATCATGAAAAACAGCCAGTCAAAACTACGAGTGGATTAGAAGAGAGCAGGTGACGTTTACCAACTGTGGGCGTGGTGGCTGCACTCAGGGAGTTGGTGGACGAGATGGAAGACGTGCTCTCAGCCCGGGCTAAGGGTGCTATCGGAGGAGGGCTGGAAGAATGAATGGGAGGGCTAAAGGGTCTGGCCTGTAGGGAGAAGAAAAGAGATGATGAGTTAGATCAACAGGCTGCGATGTTTTTGTTCCATATTTTCAACGTCTCCCAGCCCCGAATGTGACACCAATGACACCATTTTTACTCCACCCTTGACTGTATCTGCAGGAATGGAGCTAGAGGGGTTGTAAATACCAGTGAAACTCACAGGGTGCATGAGGCTTTGAAAAGCCGGGACCTGAGGCCTGGCCTGTGGGTGGATTTCAGGACTGCGAACTCATATGACCCCAGGGATTGAGCAGGTGACACCTTGTGTCCATCTAAAAACACTGAAATACAAAATACTGCGCTGTGCTAGCCAAGCCCAACACTGTGAACAGCATCAGTTTGTGATTCCTCCGTGCAGATGCCAAAGAAATTCACCATCACCACGGGTCCCTTAATTGCTCACAGGTTTTCCACCTCTTAGCGCCAAAGCACAATGTTAGCTGCTTCTGCAACAAACCCGTCACTGTCACCTGCCCACCGAGGATAGCTCATCTGTGTTCTGGGGATGGGAGCCAGGACTTGCCCTCCCTTGGAGTCTTCTGAAGTCAGATAATTATTGTTACACAATCTTTCTAAAGGATTTAGAACAATTGAAACATACTACTGTCCCTGGCATCCAACCTGTGGCACAGCCGAGGGCCTGACTGGCCAACTGCTGCCATTTTAGACCTTGGCTTGAAAGTCAGTGCAGATGTGAGGAGGGAGGGACTGTCCTGCAGTGACTCTGATGCCACCTGAAAGGGCGGCTTGTACAAGTGCTCTAGATGGTGTCCTATGTTAAGACGTTTTGGGCGTGTGGGAATCGTTCTCACCCTGGGTCTCCGGGCAGGACAGGGCAGAGGGGAACATACCACGTCTCCGACTCCAGGCTTCCCTGGAGGTAGCTTTGGCCGAGACGGGGGCCTCGGGGGAGGCGGAGGTGGGGTGGTGCTGCTGCAGGGCGCCAGCGGGGTGGCCGGTCGGGCCGGGGACGATGAACCTGGAAAACAAGAAGGCTTCAGAACCGCCGGAACCCAGTGCCCGAGCTCCGTCAGCAGGGCAGCTCCAGCCCCGATCTTTTGCTTTTCACCTGGGCTGTTACTACATTAAACATTGAAGTGGATTTTTTTTTTTTCAGCAAGGAAAAAAAATCACTCTTCAACTATGCTTGGTGGTGGAAGCTGAAGCGTATTGCCTGTTCTTGTCATGTGACACCCGTGAAAGGTAAATCCATTTACGCCCCTGGATAGAAGGCACATCCATCCTTAAGGTTCCTCGCGGGGTGGCCGGTACTTCTCATTTCCATGGCATGCACAATCAATTTATGGTAATTCACTTGCTTTTCCCCATGTATTTCGAATTTGTTTATGTCGAGGAGAAAACAGGAGCGCTAGCTTTATCAGTGTGCCCACACAGCCGGTGGTGAGCAAAGGACAAAATAGAAGAAAGTAAGTTAGATGTTGACCGAGTACTTCATATTTAAAATCTTTGTTCATTGCCTCTTTTCAACAGGGATGCTCCTTCATTACCCTTAAAACCATAACAGGGCTCGGCGCCTGTGGCTCAGTGGGCTAAGGCGCAAGCCACATACACCTGAGCTGGCGGGTTCGAATCCAGCCCGGGCCCGCCAAACAACAATGACGGCTGCAACCAAAAAATGGCTGGGCGTTTGGCAGGCACCTGTAGTCCCAGCTACTTGGGAGGTGGAGGCAAGAGACTCGCTTGAGCCCAGGAATTGGAGGTTGCTGTGAG
Source organism: Arctocebus calabarensis (assembly GCA_963573935.1). Lineage (NCBI taxonomy): Eukaryota > Metazoa > Chordata > Mammalia > Primates > Lorisidae > Arctocebus > Arctocebus calabarensis. The sequence goes on along the minus strand of CAUYON010024294.1, from coordinate 12,502 downwards.
CTGTGATGTCACAGCACTCTATCCAGGGTGACAGCTTGAGGTTCTGTCTCAAAAAAAAAAAAAAAATCATAACAGAAACGCACTGCACTTAGAGGATTTTCTTGTCGGAAGGATGGTGTGTAGGAATCTGTCAACCTAGAATTTGGCCACGATGATTTTTGTGATGATTTTTGAAATGGCCCCTTGGATTTACTTTTCCGGCTGTCCATGACAAGGGTCTGAAACACAGAGGACACACAGAGGCAGCCATGCACCCTGGCCAGCACACCTGTGGGGTCCGCCCGCCCTATCGTGTGTCCGGACTACGTGGCAGGTGCTACGGAAGGCAAGTCAATGTTCAAACAGTTCTTGTTTGGAAATGTTCCAGCTGCTCCTGAGCGCTGTCACTTTGGGCAGAGGCCCAGGTATCAAATCAGTCCCCCCCAATTCTAAGACATCCTGCCCCAGGAAACACCGGCTGCACCTCCACACCTCTCGCCCCTTTGCCACCTGTGCCAGAACTGTCATCTCTGGGGAGTTCTGGACCAGCCATCTCTAGATTTTCAGGTTCTAAAAGAGCTTTGAAGCTGAGCAGCAAAAACTACCATATCAGAAAACTGCTCTGTTTTATGAGAGTCCTGGGGGCAGGGGGTACCCCTGGATCCTCTTGTTTAAACAGCCTGGAATCTGGAGCGTGATGCTCAGTGCTGTTTGTTCCCTGGGGAGCCCTGTCCGGACCCCCCACTCTCTCCGCCTCCGCCTCTGCCCACCACAGCAGGCAGCTCGCCCAGCGTATCCTGCGTCTGCTGTGTTCCTAATATGATTGGGTTGGGGGCTGTGCTAGGTACTTGGCATTCTCTCACCCCCATGATGAGGTAGGTGATTTAGAACATCAATGGAAACAGAAACTCAGAGAGATTCAGCAACTTCTCCCTGGTCACGGAGCTCGTGCGTGGAGCCCCCCCAGAGCAGGCTCTGAAATGTGGTGCAGAAAGCCTGTGCTTACCCATGTGTGGCTGGCTTATTCATGTCTCTCTCAACATAAATGTTATTAAGATTTTGCCTCATTGTCTCTTCAATAAATAAATAAATAAATAACAGGTCCCCAACACAAAATTTTCTTTTGAATATTATGGTAGATTTGCACCCAGGATATTTTCAGAAGACAGAAGTAACAGCACAGAGATGGAAAATAAACCTTGAGCAGCAAAGTCTTATGACATTTCATGAGGCTTCTTTTGGTGGGGCTGGGGGTGTTTACTATGCCCCAGGAAAGGGCTGAATTGTCTATGCCAGGCTATTTTTAAGAAATAGGCTTCTGCATCAATCTCGGAAAAAGGTCAGCTTTTATCATTTCCTACATGTTCCAGAAAGATAATCTTAGAAACCCCTTTCAGTCCCGCTTGGGAAAGCACTGCAGGTTGTTCTCGAGGTGCTGTGTGGATTCTGAAAGGCGCGGACACCCTGGCTGGAGAGGCCAGTTCCAGCCTCCCTGCCTCCCACCTGCCGTGAGAGCTCACCCTCTCTCCGAGCCCAGACTTCCTTGTTTGAAAACATGAGACATTGTTAATATCTTATCAAGGCAACTGCAACAATCAAAACAGAAAAGGCTTGAATGTGCATGATGTGAAGGTGTTTGGCCCCCCAGTGAAGGGCTCATCTACAACTTGAACTTTACCTCAGAAACAAAAACAATGTAACCTAAACATTTATACCCTCATATCAATCTGAAATCTAAAAAAAAGTGAAAACGCTTATGAAGGTGTCTAATGTGAAATACTACACAAATAGAAGTCCGTAGATGTTGCTCTTGATGATAAAGACTGTATTTTGGTACAAACACAACTAAAAAGTAAAGGAAAAGTGTTAATTGTTAATGGAAAGGTTGTTTTCCATTTCCTCTATGGACACCAGTTTAAACAAATGCTTCTTTACTAAATTGATGTAATTGATTTGTTGTGCAGTTAGAAACTAGGAGAGTGTAAGAAGCCCAGGACACTCACTTAAAACCCTGCAGACAGAACTGGGAGCTCAGTGGAGGGTGCTGGGGCCCAGGGGCCCCCTCCCAACGGAGCTCAGCCCCACCGGCTTCCGCGGGATGACTTTGTCGTCCCGGGTTTTAAGAGTGTAGATGGTTATGATTTGTGTGCCTTTATCCTCACTCTTTGATTTTCAACGATGCTTTCCTTCCTCTTCAAGCGTGTTTATTTGGAAAAACAGTGCTAGAACATAAATTGGATAATATCACCATTTAAAGTTTAACTTAAAAAAACCACATGTATATTGGGTTTGGCGAGTTTAAGCAGGTTGGCAGCTGTGGACACACTCTCAATCCTGTTCTCAGCCTGTAGCTGAGTCCCAGCTTCCCGGGTAACTTCTGACTTTACAACCCTGACGTGCATCTGTGTTTCTCGTCGTTCTGGCGGTGAGGGCTGGAGGACAGGGAAGGCGGCTGGGGACGTTTGGCCAAGTACAGGCTCAGAATCCGGCAGACCTGGCGCCGGAGCCAGGCTCTGCTACTTATACAGGTTACTATGACAGTTTTAAGACTGTGTTACGGGTCATTATCTCACTCCTAAGAAGCATAGTCTCGAGCGCCCTTCCTAGTTCATTGTGTAAGTTCAAACGTGCTTGGCTCCTCAGGGTGGCTGGGAGGGCTTTATTTATTTCCATCCACTCGATTTTCTATTTCTTGGTTTTGGGGTATCTCAAAACATTCATGATGACTCACTTGGATTAGCTTTGTGACCATGAACAAGTTATCCATTTTGAGCTTCTGTTTTCTTGTCTACAAATGGGACTAATAACACATGGTGGGGCTGGGGGAGTCTGAGTTAAAATATATGCACCTGGAGCCATGGGGAGAACTAAACAAACTTTCCCAAATTGTGTTTCTTAGGACACAATTATACTGTTTCTTTGAAAATGTGTCCGTAATGGTTATATACTATGTTTTGTTTAATGGCCAACAACAGTAAGTCCTTAAAACGGTCCTGTCCAGTAGGACTTTCCACAATGATGACAGTGCTCTAGGAGGACAATGTCTAACGAGACAGTCTCCAGTCGCATGTGGCTGGCAGCACTTGGAATGTGGCTGTTGTATCTAAGGAACTGATTTTTACATTAATTCTAAGTTATTAAAATTACAATTAAAATAACCACGTGCAGCCAGTGACTCCCATATAGGACACTGCTATTCTAAAAGACGTGTGTGTGGTTACTTCAACCCCTGTCTCTCAGACACACTTGTTTATGGACACCTGAGTGTCGGGCATAAACCTTTTGTATTTCGTTAGTTTCCTAAGTTGAAAAATGTACTGGACACCTTGTCTTTACTCACTCTTCTCCTTCTTGCCTTCAAACTCCCTGAAGGCCAATAAAACTTCTTTTCCTTCTGTCTCTTGGCACATGATCACGTGCGAGAAGAAATAGCCTTTGCTGAGAATCAGTCTGCGTGCCAAGGAAGCTCAGTTCTGGCCAAATGGGGGTATTTATAACTTTTTGCCATTAGGAAATTAAAATTCTTGGAGAGAATTCTTAACTTTTTTCAACAGCAGGTAACTCTTTTGATTCACCAGGCTGTAGGTGCTGTCTACACTGGGTCAGTGACAGTTACATTGCTGTGAATGAAATTTTAAAAGCAAGCACAATGGGATCTAATTAAACAGGAGGAGCTGGTTCCCTTGGATTGAGTGTTATAAAAAGCAGACACAGAGGAGAGTTTCTAATCTTTTAAGCACCAGATAATATCCTAAACTTTCAATATAAAATACACATTTCTAACAGTTTTGTTATATTCCGTCAATAAAAGAGTGAGCAGCAGATAAATGTGGACTTAATTCAGGAGATAATGGTACAAAGCTGTATTTATTCCTGGGCTCCAGTGGCCCAGTTCAATCTTCACCTAGAAATCCAATCAAGCTCAGTTATTAAGACTCGATAATCTTTACTGGTTACATTTTAAAATAATTTTGAATAAGGGCACAGACTAAACCTTTAAATAATGACAAGACTCTCAAAAGATTCTAGATTTTTTGAAAAAGCTCCTTTCTTCCTCATTAGACCAGTGGTCAATTCAATTAAACATGCGTCTCTCAGTGCCTTACGATAGGTGATGGGTGGAGCAGAGATGAACACCAAAGCCCCTTTCTGCCCACCCTGACTACAGGTGCCCACTTTGAGCAGTGCATGGGGTCCCCCCCAGAAGGGGTGGATATTCCTTGAACGCCCTTTCAAAAGGCAGAGAGCCTGGCCCAGAGGGAGAGCGCTGTAGAAAGCAGCAGAGGTGCATCGTCTTCTACAAAGGACGGTGGCGTTCCTGGTTTTGCTGTCTGAAGGCTTTACACAGGCTGAGGCTCTTTATCATCTTCACGGGTGTGAAGGGAGCTGTTCACCGCAGAAGGACCCCAGAAGTACTAAGGGATGGAAATGTCTGGTCTCCCTAGCATTAGAGAGGGGAACCCCGAGGGGCAAGTTTGGGGAGACTTTGCGATCTTATTGAGGACACTGCTGCATAGGTAGGTGCCAGTGGTGAAATACATTTGTGATATTTTATAAACAAACCTTAGTAAAGTGCCCAGTGAGCACAGTGGGGTAGGGCCAGACAGATCTGAGTACAACGCCCAAATCTATTACTTCTAGTTTGTAAACTTGGGCAAGTCTTTCCGTCTGTAAAATGGGGAAGGCAGCAGTGTCTACCACACAAGACAGCTGTGAGGCTGACACAGCGTTGACAATGCACTTCGCAAGGTGCTGGACCGAAAGTATAGTTGTTATTACTGGCAAAATAAAGACGCCCGAAGGGCCTACGGTAAAGACACTTGCTTATTTGGTTTAATGCAACAAACTCCCCAAACTTACTTGAGTATTAGACAGTTTTTCTTTTCCAGGAGAAGAGGCTGGGGGTGGGGAGCACCTCGTCTATGAAGCATCAGTTTTATGGGCAGTCGGGTGAATTCCCAGCCCTGTTCTTGATCACCATGGATGCTCTCAGCAAAAGCACAGGGGCCTTTGCAAATACTGACCACACTCCACTCAAAGAAACATGAGAATTTGCGTCTCTGTAGATCTAAGTGCTTTATGCCTGCTGCCTCTTCCAAAGTAAACAGAAAACCAGTGGTGCATGGTGCTCCTGGAAGGCACCTAAACCAAGTACCCTGCATGGGAGGGAAGGTGCTGGAGGGTCTCCACGGACAGTTTGATCAGCAGAGGGATGAATGATATGGAAGAAGACCCATGTGGAAAATCTTAATATGTATGGCAACTGTTACCACCTTTTATATTTAGAAAACACAAAATGAAGCTTTGAAGAAAGAAAACGAAACAAAAAATAAATTCGGTATCAGAATTGGCATAGAGAATCCTGAGCGTTATGTTTCTGGTAGATTTTCCCATCATCTGTCACCCTACTCAGAGCTGACCTTGTAGCCTGATGAGTGTGTCAGAGGTGAGATCAGAACGTGGGTGTCATCAGGGACAACGAGATCAGACCGGGAGTCCCAGGTCAAGTGTTGTGTTGTGTTTTTTTAGCTGTTGTTTCCCAAGTCTCCTTTCCAAACCTAACCTTTATGTGGCAAAGAAATTAGAGGGATTAACATAATTCTACCCAAGCAACAAAAAAAGGAAAAGGAAAAAATAGAAAACAAGGAACCCCTTCCCCACCATTGCCTGGAAAGTCCAGGGTCCTCAGGGAAGCATCTGAAAAGCAAATCAGACATTTTGAATAAAACTCACTCAGTGTAAAATCTGTCTTTCTGGAACTTTCCTGAATTCCAAACAATGACATCATAGCTTTCTTTAAGGAACCCATGCCTCCAACTGCAGGGGGGAAGGCAGGCTCTCAGAAGGGCCGGGAATGCAAGGCAGGACACATCCACAGACTCAGATCATGGCCACGAGCACTGGGGGGGACAGGGACAAGCCAAGGCCCACGGGATGCTCAGACCAAGGAGGATGGCGGGAGCGGTAAAGGCAAGTGCAAGCAGGAGGCAGGTGTTGTCACACCGCAGCAGCACGCCACGCCCCACCGCACGAAGCACACCCACACAGTAAGACGTACCACTGATGGTCCCCGCACCACTGCCCGAGCCAGGTCCAGGGGACGAGACCACAGTCCTGTAGGTGGGTGGTGGTGGGGGAGGTGGGGTTGCTCTCTGTCCCAGCCCAAAGTCTTTAGGAGATGAGATTGTTTCTAAGTAATCATCTTTAACGCAGGTCTGCTCAGCGCCTTTCTTCTCCATTTCTTCTAAATTTAGTGGTGAAGGTACATTTCGAGGAGGCCCAGGGGGCCCTGGGGGGCCCGGGGGTGCCGGGGAGCCGGGAGGGCCTGGTGCTGGGGAACCAGCCCGGTTGTCTGGTGCAGCTGGCGGGGACACTGCCTGTTCCCTTGGGGTCAACTCCGGAGCCACATGTTCCGGGGACGTATCAGAGAAATGGACCCACTTTTCTTCAGCATTAACGGCGACAGACTTGGGGGACAATACTGGGCCAAAAATGCTGTCCAAGTCATTGATGGAGGGTAGCTTTTCAATTTCGACCTCTGCGGCTGACTGTTCATTTCCTGTGGTTAGAGTAGTTGATTTTAAATTTTGACTTTTAAAGTATTATTTGTATGGGGAGGTGGGAGGGGTGAGGCAAAGCTTGGCAGATATACAGCCTGGTGAGAAGGCATGTTTCAGATGGAAAAATACCTTTCTTGGATTAGGAGCAGAAGGTGAGGGGAGAGGTCCCCTTCTCCATAACGTGAGCCCTGTCTTTTTATGCTACTATTTACTGTTCCCAGCTGCCCACACTTAGCTACTTTCCCCGTCATTTAAAGCACTGAGAGGGGTGCTGTCGGCAAAGGCCGCTCACAGGTGCACAGAGTGTCACCATTGAGAGTGGGCAGTACTGGGCCCACAGAAACGGGCTCCAGAACTGCAAATTCCAAAGGGAAGGCCCTTATGAAAATTTGGCCCTCTAAAATACACATAATATAAAAAGAATGGACAACTGAAAATCATCCTCATATTTCATGAACATTGTCTACCTTGGCACATGAAATGAAAAGGTTAAAGCTAATTATACATAGTACTATCTGTTAGTGTAAAAAAGTGGTTTCTTCTTTACACTGTTAATGTAATAAAGTGGTTCTTCACTTCTCAGCCTTCACTTTTTTGTAAAAAAGTGGTTGTGTCACATTTAGCTAATATCCTCTACCTTAAATACAGCAGAAATACAGTACAAAGATAATATAAAGAGCTAACCCCACACAGATAGTTACAAACACAGACCCATACACCCCACGTTCAACATACGTATAGGTTATCGAGGAAGTTTTTAAAACTGTACATATACACCTGCTAAATACAAAATAAAACTATTAAAAAACTTTATAATAATTTCTTTTATCATCAAATCTAACCTGTTACCATCCTAACTATGATATAGATCACTCTGAAGTCACAATACAGAAAAGTCTCTTTATAATATATAAGCTATTCTTTTTAATTAATATCAATAATTAAAATTTTGATTTAATCAGAGAAAAATATGAAAACTATCTTCTGAAATTTATACCTGATAACTCAGTGGTTCTCAACCTTCCCAAAGCTGCGGCCCTTTAAAATAGTTTCTGTGGGTTGCGACTCACAGGTTGACAACCCTGTGATAACTTCTGAGATGTGAGAAATTATACTTTTTTAAGCCGAGATTATTCACATTATCAATTGTTGCTCAATAACTGGAAGGCATCAGCAGAAGACACCTGACCTTTAAATGACCCTTGGGCTACAAGAACCAGCTTGGCACTTCCATATTTCCAGTTTGAAAGGAATTAACTTTCAAGGTTCCAAGGGAACAGATAAATGGGGTAACGCTTTGCAGAGGTCACAATATTTATACTTGTGTCACTAGTGCATTTATTCATATGTAACATAATTTGTGGAAATACAAGGAGCCAAAACCTTTCCCTATAAAACTGGGTGGCTCTTGGCGGGGTTTGAGTTGATATAAATTTCATGAATGCCCATGCGTCTTTCACATTTGTTGATGGATTCCCTGCACTGTGGCCGTCGAACGCAGCAGGCTGCACAGACAGCAGAGGGCGCAGCAGGAGTCTTAAAGATGATGCAGGGCTAAGTCTGAAGGGCCGGGACACATAAAGTAACTGTTACCACTTCTGTTTTGCTAGTCCAAGAAGGCTTGGCAGGTTATAAACTGTACAAATATGCAGTATTGGTTTTAACAGAAAGTAACGATATGCCTTAGAAATTATCTGTCCAAAGGCACACGGCCTCTCTTTGCCCTGGGCTGATACATACTCCATGACTGCTGGAAAAAATATCCCCTCCACCAGGATGCTGCCCATTTGGGGAACCACTGATGCCTTTGCAGATTAGACAGCTTCAGTTTTAGCAAAAGTTTGATTGGCTCATGAGACTATTCATCTATAAATCATTATAGTGAGATGCGGTGAAGACTGGGGTCAATTCAACATGACTTTTCATACTGAGCTCTTTTTCCTTTCATTTTACAAGTATATGTGACCCTTATTTAACAAAATTCCACCAAGGAAAAACTAGTTGAGAATTGTTTGTTTTTCTGTGAAACCTGGGAGTGGTGCTTTAAAAATGAACCTGCACGATAAATTGTAACGGAAGCGAGACAGACGCCAGCACCATTGCCTCTCGGGGCCCCACCCAGTTCCCACCCAGCAGGTGCACGCGGGGCGTCCCTGCTCCTCCTCACCCCGAGCACAGCAAACTGAAGCTTACCTAGTCCCACGGTTGAGGGGGAGCCTGTTCGGGGCGGGGTTGCTGGTACGTTTTTTGGAGGCAGTGGAGGAGGTGCTGCAGAGACGAGAAGTGGGTTACTGACTGCGCCCCAGTCCCACCAGGCACACGCCGGGGTGTGTGCGGGGCGCCATCACTTATCATGCTGTAGGAAACCGAATCGCTGTCAATGGCCCACGTTTTTTTCAAGTTAAAAGTTACAGGACTGAAGTTGGATCCATTTGGTTCTTCCATTTTATGAGAATAAGAGTTTGTCAAAAGAATGCAAGGCAATAATAATATCCCCGTTTTGCTCATTTAAGTATTATTCAGCAAACCTCAGCCAGGTAAGCCCCGCCTCCTGTGCCAGCCCCAGTCGCAGGGGTGAGCACAAACGGGTCTGCCCTGGAGGAATTTAGGATCGGCTGAGTGGGTATCGTGTTGACAGACAATTACAGGGCAGGGTGTGAGAGTGCGAATGGTGACAGGTGGGTGGAGTGTGCAGGGCGTCAGGTGAGGGGCTTTTAATCTAGTCAGGAGGTGATTTTCTGGATTGAGTCTAGAAAGATTTCCCAAAGTTACATTTCATAAATTTTGATAAATTTTTGAAAGTTGGAAGAAAAGTGACCTGGGTCAAAGAAGAGCAAACAGATTATTTTGGTCAAAACTACAGCCAGACAAGATCCTCAGGTAAAGCATATGTTATAGTCTCAACCAAGAAACAAGATATCACCCTTCTGAATAGACTTGTCACTGCCAGCAAAGTTTGGAATTAATGCTTCAACATGTGGAATTAACGTTTCACTATTTCCTCTTCCTCCTCCTCCTCCCTCCTCCTCCTATATACACTGGGGGCTGGTGGGTGTGAACCCAGCCTGGGCCTGCTAAACAACAATGACAACAATAACAAAACAAAACAAAAAATAGCCAGGTGTTGTGGCGGGCACCTGTAGTCTCAGCTACTTGGGAGGCTGAGACAGAAGAATCACTTAAGCCCAAGCGTTGGACGTTGCCATGAGCTGTGATGCCATAGCACTCTACCGAGGGAGACATAGTGACACTCGGTCTCAAAAAAAGAAAAAAAGTCAACCAGGGGCCCTGCTCCTGATTAAGGGTCTCTAAAAAAAAAAAAAAAATTAATCAAGGCCATAATCAACAGAATATCATAAAATAAATAAGGTAATATAAAATCCTAATAATCAAAAAAAATAGTAAATTTATGCTGCATCCACAAAATGAGCAGAACTGCACAATGTACATCAATTAAACAGCAGTCTCCACTGAGCTGAGTGTCACCACAGCACATAGAACCAGCCATGCCGTGATGCCAACAGTTGGACTCGAAACCAATACGTCACCTACAGAAACATTGTATTTGTTTACCTTTTTGGCATTTGGGAAGGGTTTTCTAGGAGACATTTGGATAGCTCAGGTTTGTAAAGAGAGCTTTCCAAGGAAGTTAGAGCTTCTCCGCTGTTTTTGTTTTCCAGCAGCAGGGAGAAAGTCTAAAATTATGCCATGAGGTTTAAATCGCTCCAAAACACATCTTGGAGGTTCAGAAGTTTAAAAAAAGTCATTGTTAATTCTGGTTTTCCTATTCTTTTTAACAAGGGAAATATTCTTGGAAAGGCTGGATCAGATGCATTTATAGCAATAATTTTCTTAATAAATAACCTCTTGGCCTTTGACTCTGAATCTTCTTGGTTAATCCTTAATGATCATTTATATGCACCCAAAAGCAGAACCCTGGGGACCCTGAGCTGCTAAAAGGATTGGTTGGTCTGTATGTGAACCCTCAAAATACCTGAGTGCCCCTTTTTACTCAAACCCACCTTTTTTCTGAAATCCAATCCCCTATGAATATTTTAAAGAGGATTTTCCACATGTGTGCTTGTCAGGAGCAGTCTTCTTAAAGGGGAATCCAGCAATGTCATAGGAAAGGCGGCTTGGCCAAATGAGCAATCCATTCAACCCAGAAAGTCCAACCACCAATGGGGGGAGGGCTGCATCGATCTTCAGGACCTCCCTCCCCAGACACCTGTAGTGGGGGTGGGGTGCTGGAACAGCAGGGCTGGTGGTCGTTTTGACGTGAATTTGCCCTGTCTCTACCACACAGCCCCATCCTCTTGTTCTCTAATCGTTACTCTTTCCTCAGTGAATGCTTGCCGTCTCCTGTAGCCTTGGGCTCTGTGAGACCAGCAGAGCCATTTCTGACTTGCTCACCTGTCTGCTGCTGCTCACAGCCCGGGTGCAGGGGTCACAGCAGGTTCTCTGCGCTTCTCATTCTTATGTACACACAGTGAATGATGAATGAGTGAGTGAGTGAAAGGGCACAGAAGGCCAGCAGAGGCCATGATTCGAGGTTAATCATTTCACTTTATTGTTTTCTTCTTGCTTGGACCCTTTAAAACATCTCTTCTTGGAACCTCAGAGTTCCAGTCTGCTTCCCTAGCCTAAGAACTGCCTAACCTAGTGATGCTGACAGAGAGTAACACGAGTCACATATTTTTCCAGACAGAGCAGACACACGACTTACTTCCAGTGGGAAAAGGCCTGGTTAACTTTGGCGACTCCGTGCTTGGGTTAACTGGTTGGCCTGGGCCCCATATTTCAGGCTGATCTAAAAGAACTGGAAACATCAAAAATTTCCCAGGTCAGTTAAACAACAACAACAACAACAAAACAAAGCCAACAACAATCCTCCACCCCTGGATTTTAGAACTTAGTGTCAATTTAAAGTTGAGCTTTGAGAGATTCTTCCCCTCTTGCCTTAGGCCTGAAAAGGGAATCTGAGAATGTGCTTCTCCTCCTAAGGAGGATGGAATCAGACACGTGGGGCAGGGTGGGCGGGGCCTGTCTGTGCACACAGCATGGACACAAGGTGCAGGGTGGGTGGGGCCACACAGGATTCAGGGTGGGCGGGGCCTGTCTGTGCGCACAGCCGCGCAAAGCTTTAGAGCGAACTTGAACTTCCTTCCCAGTGGGTGAAGGAGACTCTAAGTAAGCCTCGGTAAGCGTATGGGCTCCACATCTGCTGCGCTCGAAAATCCAGGCATTAATCCCAAGGACCTTTGTTTTGTTGTGAATTGATTTATCCAAAGTCTGCCTCGAGTACTGTTCGAAACTGAAAATGCCTTGGCTATGTTCAGTGGTTCTACCTATGCAGGGTCCTATGGGGTCTTTAAGTAAACATTTTGCAGCCTCATAAAGAGAAATTAGAGCCATGAGAACAAGCAGGCGCGTTCTAAATGCATCTGAAGTAATCAATGCATTTAGGTTTGGAAGCTTAATGTTTCTTTTCTTTCTTTTCTTATTCTGATTTTTGAAAATCGCTGGCTCTTCTCAGTCCAGGGCGGCGACCAAGCGAGGACTGCCATATTCGCGAGGTCATGAGCCCCGGCTGGGGATTGGAGTCCAGCTCTGCACGGCCTGTAGGTCTGGGGACTTCACCTCTCTGAGCTCCGTCCTTCAGCGCACAGTGAGGGGATAACAGCAACCTCAGAGTTACAAGGAGGGTTAAGGCAGGTGACGCGATATGGTGCGTGCAAAATGTAACACAACACTTATCCCAAAGCCAGGAGCCCCCGCTATGAGTTGATGTGGTCGATACCCGGGTCCCACGTGCCAGGAAACCCAGGACCCGGAGTGGTTGGGTGCATATAAATGATCATTAAGGATTAACCAAGAAGATTCAGAGTCAAAGGCCAAGAGGTTATTTATTAAGAAAATTATTGCTATAAATGCATCTGATCCAGCCTTTCCAAGAATATTTC
>CAUYON010024288.1:0-12915 GCA_963573935.1 Arctocebus calabarensis | reverse complement strand
CTTTGGGAGGGCAGAGTTAATGCTTTGCATGAAATATCTTATCTTATAACAGTGAAATTGCTTTCTCTTTTGTCTTGTGATTTTTTTTTTGAGGTGAAATTTAAGTTTTGTGTGAGTAGTACTATCTTGAGTGTTTTGCTTATACTGTATCACATCATACCTTTGTTAAATTCTTAATAAACTGTTCACTTGTTAAAAAAAAATAAGGATAAGTCCTGGGTTAGGAACTGAAACCTGTAAACCTGTAAAAAGACCCATGAGCCCAGAGTCCCAGGGAGGAGTGTATGGTAGAATCAAATGAACTGACATGTTAAGATGGAACTAGAAGACCATGTTAAAGACTTCTAACCAAGACCGTGTTGGACACTTTGGCCCTTATTCTAGATGCAATGGGAAGAAACCAATGATTCTAAGTCGGTGAATAGTTTGAACATGTTAAAGATCACTCTGGCTTTTGAATGAAGCATAGATATGGTGAAGGAGGCAAAAGCAAAAGATGACTTCCCAGTTAGGAAATAATGGAAGAAGTCAGAGAAAGGCGGGTCACCCCGGGTGGCAGTGGTGATATATAATGAAATGGACAGAATGAAAAAACATTTAGGAGTAAAAATAATGTAATTGAATTGGGAGGGGCAGTGAAGAAAAGAAGGGTCAAGGATTACTTCTAGGTTTCTGTTTCAAACAAGTAGGAGAGAATGGAGACATTCATGAAGATGGGACACACTAGATGACATGTACATTACATGTATTTATTTATCTTACAGTAGCCTTTTATTTTTTAGACCTATTATGCCATGAAGTCAAAGGAAATAGATTCTAGTAGCTCAGGCTCCTTTCCATTAATACTCACAGAGTGAGCTTCTCTGAATGGAGCAGGCTGGAACTTCAGTTGAAGCCAGACACCTTTCTCTTGGGTTTCCTTTTTTCTGATCATTTTTCCTTTGGGCTTTTAAGGAAGCTATCTCAGCTCTTAGAGTGCTTGATATAATCAATATGCACATTAATCCTGTTGGGAAGAATCTTGCCCTTGTATGTTTACAACAACCTCGACAGCATGCTGAGTAAGACTGTAGACTCTTCCAGTCTTGGCATGGTAACATCTGTGGGGCATGCATTATGAACAGTGTCTGTTCCCTTAATGTCTACAACATCATGTTCTTGTAGATGCGCATATATGTGGCCAAAGGAATAACTCTAAAAAGCCTAGAGAACATGTATTGGGTGCCCCTCCTCCTTCCCTGGGTGTTCATCAGTTTGATGAATTTACTGGAAGATGACGTCTCGGGCTGAAAGGTGACATGTAAATTTTAGAAAAGTCTTGTTATTAAGGTTGGGATATGTTGGCTTTGAGGTGTTCTTTCAACTGCTGAATTTATAGATCTGGAAGTTCAAAAAGAAATTTAAGCTAGAGACCTCATTTTGGAAATCATCCACAGAAGAATGGGAATTAAGTCAAGAATATAGGGTGGCACCTGTGGCTCAGCAAGTAGGGCGCTGGCCCCATATACAGAAGGTGGCGGGTTCAAACCTGGCCTCGGCCGAACTGCAAACAGAAAAATAGCCAGGCGTTGTGGCTATAGTTCCAGCTACTTGGGAGGTGGAGGCAAGAGACTCGCTTGAGCCCAGGAATTGGAGGTTGCTGTGAACTGTAATGCCACGGCACTCTATCCAGGGTGACAGCTTGAGGCTCGGTCTCAAAAAAAAAAAAAAAAGAATATAGATAGATTTCCTTAGAGACAAGGAGTATAAAATAATTAAAAAACAGCCTTGATATTTAGATTCATAATCCTTTATTCTTTTCAGAAAATCATGCTACTTTTGCATGTAATGTTTGTTGTATCCAAACGCAATATTGATGTGGTACTTTCAATACACCACTGACTTCTTATCACTGACTTTTTATGCTTGTCTATAAGTAAAATCAAAGTGTAATCATATGTGAGGAACAAAATTAAGAACTATTCATCAACTTTAAGTTGTAATTTTAACTCACTAATACCATGATTGTATGTTAACTCTCAATATCTATATATAAATCTATAAATTATCTATCAGGAAATAGATCTGTACAATTTCTTTGTCTCCTTAAGTCCAAGATTCATTATTATTGATAGTCCTTTTGGATTATAATGGACAAGTGTCTCAGTCTGATCACACAAGTTTCATTGTGTATTTCTATTGATGCATTTAGAAAGCTAATAAATAATATTCCCAAGCTAATTTTGTGATTTTATGAAAGTGTATCTGGTAATATCTACACAAAAAAAAATCTAAAGTTTTTGCTAGAATTACTATAAAAGCCTATGGGCTTGCTGGTCTGGATATTTTTCAGTTCTACAAATTATAAGTCTTAGTAAACTGCTTAAACTCTCAAAGTTTGAGTTTCTTCATCTGTATAAGAATATTAAACTAGATCCCCAAGTTTCTTTGGGTTCTAATATTCTGTAACCATGTAAAAATCCTTGAAGGAATATGAATTATTCAGTAGATAAAAGTTTTAATAATCTTAAAGAATTTTATTCACCACTTTGCCTAGAAAAAAATTTCTTCTGTCACATCTGATCCTTTTAGTACTAGAAAAATAGCAAAAAATGTTCGTTCATATTGACATTTTTTTCTTCCGAGCTAATGCCATCAGACTCAAAACCTGTTGCAAAAACACTTCTGCATTTCTGATCATTTTTTAATTCTAACCTGACAGTGGGACTATTAACTGTGAGTAGTAGCCTTATGGCATATTCTGCAAGAATTCTTGCTGTGCTGTTCTGGAGTCTTGACATTTCCATTACATTTAAACGTGATCTCAGATTTTTTGCTTTTCAGTTTATTCAAAGTTGCTTTTTTTAAAAGGTCAACATTTGTTACATTTCATTTGGCTTTTACCTATCACTTCAACAGCTCTTTGAGTAAGACTTTGTTCCTCTATGATTTTTTTTTTCAAACTAGAAAAAGAAGAACAAATGAGAAAATCAATGCTATGGGGAGAAAATAAGAAAAGAGTAGAAATGATGAATAAAAAAAACCACATGGAAGACAGTGAAGGATACATTTTTCTGTTGAAATTTTATTTTATGTCTTCTCTGGCCTTGTTGAAATGTCACCTAGATCCATTCCTAGAGCCCTCTGAGATGAGAAAGATTATAAGTACTTGAGAAAAAAAAGATGAATAATGACAGCTTCTAAGTCGAAGTTTGGTGAGATGACTTTTGAGCCAATGCGTGCCCGGGGAAGAGATAGAGAGAATACTGCTGTCTTAGAAACAGCCCACAGAGATTTGACTTGGGGCCCAGAAAAACAACACATAGCAAAACTATGCCATACACCAGTGGTCCTTAAAGTGAGGTCTGAAGTCCCCAAAATATTTACAGGGTGTCACCAGGCCAGAATTATTTCCTTAATGATTCTAAGATACTATTTGTATTTGTCACACTCATTTATTCCTATGTGTAGAGTGCAATTTTCCAGGGACTTTGTGTCCTACAATATTGCAACAGATTTAATGTGGAAGAAGATAAGAGAATCTAGCTGTCTTTTATTAAGATAGACATTAAGGAGATTTGCAAAACATGTAAAACACTATTGCTAATCTCACTAAATATTCTTTGTTTTTCTGAAAGCCTAACTATTTTTTAGAACTATATTATTTATATTAACATATAATGGGTTTATTATTGTTATTTCAAATGAATGACTACATAATTTTTATATGCCCTGGATTTATTTTCAATCTGGTAATTATTGATAGATGTACTTTCTACAACGAAATCTCTTTAGAGTCTTTTTTTTTCTCTTGAGACAGAGCCTCAAGCTGTCACCCTGGATAGAGTGCTGTGATGCCACACACTCACAACAACCTCTAATTCCTGGGCTCAAGCGAGTCTCCTGCCTCCACCTCCCAAGTAGTTGGGACTACAGGCACCCGCCACAACGCCCGGCCATTTTTTGGTTGCAGCCATCATTGTTGTTTGGCGGGCCCGGGCTGGATTCGAACCTGCCAGCTCAGGTGTACGTGGCTGGCACCTGAGCCCGTTGAGCCACAGGCGCCAAGCCTGGAGTCTTATACAGGGCTCGGCACCTGTGGCTCAAGTGGCTAAGGCACTAGCCACGTACACCTGAGCTAGTGAGTTCGAATCCAGCCCAGGCTACCAAACAATAATAATGGCTGCAACAAAAAAATAATAATAATAACTTTTAAGAATATAAAAGTATCCTGAGATCAATAATTAGAGAACCATTGCTGTCTAACTCTAACACTGATCAGTTATTACCTCTACTTCAAGCCAAAGAGTTAACTAAATACTCAGCATTCTTCCTTTCCTGCACATGTAAGCACTACCATTTCAACTTAGTCCTTTGCTTGACCCTACACTTTATGTTAACCCTACATTTTTGGCAAGATATACAATTGATATTTCATTGAAGTTCCTTTGAAAAATGTTTATCTTGAAGATACTCTAATTTTACCTAATTTTATTGTACCTTCTGAGTTTTTAGCCTTGTGTCCTAAATTTCATAATAGGTAAAAACTTTTTTTACCTTACATATCTCCCAACAAGTAATGAAAATGAAATTCGAATGACCATTGTCTTTTTTATATTCAAACCAATTCTCCATTTCATGATCTAGTTTCTGATGGATTATAAGGAAATTTCTCATAAATGTAATACGTCAAGAGCCTAGTTGACATCAGCTCGAGGAATATTCTAATAGTACTTTTGTTTTTCTCCCCAATACAAAACATAAGGTCCACTCCCCCCTAATTAGTATCCTCAAGGTTAGCAGAAATGTTTGAAAGTGTTTCATGGTTTATGATAAACAGGAATTATATGTGTAGTTTTCAAGGAAATCAAATAAAACATGATAACCTGGCTAGTGGAAAATTCTAAACAAGTTGGAGTACTTCTGTTACATATGACATTTCAGTGTGTAAATATCACACCAAAGTCAGAGAACAAATGGGTAGCCCTTACCTACCAAGGAGTGAGCTACTGAGCATGAAATGCCAACAACTATATCCCAAAAGGATGTTTAAATAATTTCAGATAATACCGCAGGGAAGAAATTCTAGGATCTATGGAACATATTTGTCCATTAATCTATACCTGAGTTCAGGGGCTCTGAAAAGCTATTAGACATAAATTCTCAGGAAGCCTATCAGGTTAGAGGAATATTCTAAGTCAACTAAAAAGTGCGATGTTTGCTCTTTCACACAGCCACATTCACTCTGAAAAGGGCACATGATAAAGAGCTTTTTTCTAGGGCTGGCAATGAATTTGCAATTATTCATATGCATGTATTAATCAGTTGTATAAACTGTACTTTTAAAAAAGCATTTCTTAATTTGTTAGTAACTAATAAAATTTTCATATAGAAAATTTGAAAAGATTTTAAAACTAAACTTAAAAGAGAAAATTAAAGTCACCTAAGAAAATTCCATTCAGATATTCAGTATTAATGTTTTGATCCTTCTCATCATTTTGTTAATCATATTAAGAAAATATACATGTGTTTTTTTTAATGGAATTGTACTGAATAAATGTTTTGTAACATTTTCATATCATTAAGTATTCTTTTACTACTTTCAGTGATGCATATATTCCATCATATGGGCATAGCGTATTTAACTTAACGCTTTATTTTTAGACCTTTGTGTTATTTTTAATTTTGTTTGCATACACATATATTCACACACATCTCTGAGTATAGCCTCAAAATAAATTCCCCAAAGTTATATTACTAGATCAAGGAATAAGCACACATTAAAGGCTTTTCTTTCTTTTTTGCACTTTAATGCATGTTGCTGTGTATTGCCAGTGATCTATGAAAGAACCCATGTCCCAGGAACTTTAGTAATACTGCCAGCAAACATCCTTTCTAATGTGGCCAACTTTTCCTAAAATAGTCAAATGCAAGTTATGCTTGCATATGCTTTAATGTCAAGTTAGGCTTTAGTCACACCTCAGGATGTCTTGTGGTTAGTTTCATAGCAACCTCTCTTTCAATTCCTTCCTGAACTTCAAGAATAATGAATAAAAAGGAAAAAAATCCTTTCCATTAAAGTACAAAAATATTCTTCCCAGCATGTACACATATTGATACAAATATATAATTTTCCTTTTGAACTATACTGCATAGGTACTGTATTACTAGTTGGTTATTTCCCTGATCGTCAAAAAAAGTACAGACATATCTCACTTTCCTGAGGGTTGCCTTATTGTAATTTTTAGATACTGCTTTCTTAAAAATTGAGAGTTTGTGGAAATCTTACTTTAAGCAAGGCTATCAGTGTGATTTTTCTAATAGAAAATATTCATTTCATGTCTCTATGTCATGTTTTGGCAGTTCTTATATCAAGAATTTCTCCCTTGTGTACTATTGTTAGGAAATACTATTTAAAACTTAAAAATATAGCAAAGGAGGGAGGGTCAGTTATTCTCCCACTAGAGCATCACTTAATGAACTTACCTAAGGATATTTTAATTGGGGGAGTGCATGTGTTTGACTTTGCTGTTTTCTATTTGATTGGAATTCAAACTTATATTGACTTGAAAATTTCTCTTCAGAAAGAGAAGAAAAGAAACAAAGAGAAGTAAGCCCAATGGTCACAGTTTTATTGCCCTGTGGGACACTAATCCAATTTGTATTTTACTCTAGTAGCCTTATTTTTATTCTTACATCGTTTTTCCAAAAATGCCTATGAATGCTAGTTCCTGTCTGTGATGTATACATAAATGAAATAAGAAAGCCTGAATGACACCACATCTGTTTACAGCATGGTTTACTAACTATATTAACCTACTGTTGGTACTTACTGCACAGAAAAAAGAAATTTTCTTTCAAATTATTACACAGCTTAATGACCAGGCATCTAGTCACCCAAGAGCTCTGGTGGAAATGTATAAGGAATTTCATGTTGTTTTCATGACTGCTAACACAGCTTCCATTTTTAAGCCCAAGAATCAAGGAGTAATTTTGAATTTCAAGTCTTATTGCTTAAGAAAATACATTTCTTAAGGCTATCGTTGTCATAGATATTGATTTTTCTGACAGATATAGGGAAAGTAAATTATAAATCTTCAGGAAAAGATGCATCATTCTTGATGGTGTTAAGAACAGTTGTGATCCATGATAAGAGGTCAAAAGGTCAACATTAACAATAGCTTAGAAGAAGTTGATTCTAACCCTTACTTATGACTTTCAGAGGTTTAAGACCTCAGTAGTGGAAGGAATTGTAGATGTGATGGAAATAGCAAGAAAACTACAATTATAGGTGAGCTTAAAGATGTGACTGAATGTCTGCTATCTCTTGATAAAACTTGATGAAGACTTGCTTCTGTAGATGAGCAAAAAGAGTTGTTTCTTGAGATGAAATCTATTCCTGTGGAGATGTGGTGAGTGCTGTTGAAATGCCTACAGAGGATGTAGATTCCTTACACATAAACTTAGTAGATAAAGCAGCAACAGGGTTTGAGAGGATCGACTCCAATTTTGAAAGTTCTGCTGTGGTTAAAATGTTATCATAACACGCTATAGAGAAATCTTTTGTGAAAAAAAGAGTCAGTATACAATATAGCAACCTTTATTGTTGTCTTATTTTAAGAAATTGCCACAGCCAGTCCAACCTTCGACAGCCACCAGCATTAAGGCAAGACTCTCAACTAGCAAAAAGCTAGGACTCCCTAAAGGCTTAGATGGTTTTTAGCATTTTTAACAATATTTTTAATTAAGGTTTTATAATTAATTTTTAGTCAATTCTATTGCATACTCAATAGACTATGGTATATTATAAACATAACTTTTTATATACTGGGAAACCAAAATATTTGTGTGACTCGTTTTATTGTGATGTTCATTTGATTGTAATGGTGTGGAATCAAATTTACAACACCAGTGAAGTATGGCTTAATGTTCTTCTTTTCTATTACCTTCAGATTTGTTTCTCCTCTTGCCTTTTGGGGAAAGGAGAAAAAAATCTTGAATTTATGAGTGGTATTTGTTAAATTAAACCTGTTGTGACCAATGTAAACTCTCTCAGAATGTAGGAAGAAATAAAATTGACCCCCTGGTGTGGTTTTCATCATTATTCCAACCCACCATATATAGAGAATGGTGCTAAATCCTAGAAATAAAATAAGAAGATAGAACTGTCCTTATCTTCGGTTGATTTATTTAGAGGTTGAGAATTGAAAACACATATAGTAATAAAAACAGAAAGACAAATTCTAACAAACACATGAATACCCTAAGTACCCAGTGGGAGTCAACTAGTATCTGATTTAACCAGTGGTTAGTTAAGCATCAAGGTATACTAATTAACTATTCTCTCTAAGACTTCAAACTGTTCTCAAACTGACCTTGATTCTGTAAGCTTCAAACAAATGATTTAGTAATCAAGAGCAATAAATTAGACTCAATCACATTTATTTAGGAGAATTTAAAGTATTTATGTACTAAAACAAGCTCATCAGCTTCTAGCTTTACATTTTTATTGTCCCCTTTCTATTCTCCATCTGTGCTTGATGTTATGCTGAGCTCTTCCAACCTTAGCAATACTTCATGAGATGTGTCTGGCCTGAAGTTCTCACTGGGTCTCATTGCTGGAATTTTCAAAGGGGGAGGGAATATTGCAAATGTACTTGCAGGTCAGAAATAAGAGTGTTGAGTGACTACATCTGGAAGTGAAATTATTTTTGCAATTAAAATACTCAGCTTAAAAGACATAAAAAGTATCTTGGTTAGCATTCCATTTCAAGCTGCTGCAAAGAACAGTTGAGTTGAGAAATGTATTTTTTTTTTAGCAGCACAATATTCATTTTACCTTCAGTAGCCTGATATGCTAGAAAAAAAAAAAGAAAAGAGTTAGACATTAGAGACCTTAAAGTTTTATGACCTCCATACTTCCAGGAGACCATCTTTGCAGCCCTCTCCTGACCAGTTAAGGTTGAAAGCATTCAGTTAATTCCCTACAAAAGGAATTTAGAGTTATATTTATTTGCTTATTCATTTCTTAGTTTGCAAAATGAGTTACTATAACTACTTCCTTCAAGTATTAAACTATACCTGGTAATTTTTCTAAAATATTACTTATTTAAAATTAATATTTTTTGTCAAAACCCTAGTGATATCTAATCATGTCCCCGCAGAGTGTGAAGATCATGTGAAAACGGCATGGTGCCAAAGTTAGCTCCAAGCACTTCTCACGAACTTTGAGATAACTGGATCTAATTCTTTTGATGGGGGAAGAAAATGACTATCTGAGGAGCCCATCTGAGAGCAAATCTTTGGGAATGTTAAATAGATTCACAAACTTATTTTGATAATAAATATTTATTAAATGCCTAGTGGGTGCCAAATTTCACAACAGGCATACGCAATCCAAAAATGAATAAGGCAGAGTTACCTCAAGAATCTCACAAGTTAGTAAGATTTAGCCTTATTAAATTTGTGTGTGTATTTATTTAGATGTCTGAACTTTATTTTTCTGGTTTTTCTTAAGAGCTGGCCAACACTGGTTTAAAAATATTAGATCCTATTTTTAATGATATAAACTGTCAGATACCCAGCTGATGATGATGTATTTAACAAGTACAAGCTAAATAGGAAAGCGAAGATTTCTAAATTATTTTTGGATAAGATTTTAGATAACTCATAATTCACATCTTATGATTAAGAAATCTGGCAGGACTCTTACTTAAAACCATTTTTCCAAATTCTAGTTGAAGGGGCCTTCTGGACTCTACATGAAGGTATAGAATATAGAAACACTATTTGGTGCTAATCATTATCTTAATTGGTTGTGGAATTATTATTTACCTTGTGTTCTGCAGATAGAAGTCATCCTCTGTTCTTGACATGCTTCATGCATTATTCCTTATCATTAGCAGCATAATAGACACAGTTACTGTGTATTAGTTTTCCAGATCAAGAAATTCGTAAAGTGGCAGTTGGACAACTAGACAGCCTCTTGAATGATGAATTACTGGAATACTTCCCACAGCTAGTTCAGGTAAGAACACAGTGTTACTCAGGAAATTCAGGATTTTAACTAATAATTCTCTTAAAAGTTCCAAATGAATCATCAGTAGGTAGAGTACATGAAAGTGATATTGCAATTTGGCCAGCCGAGGGGCTAAATTATAGCTCATAGATCAACATGGATAATGAAGACATTGTCTAACCAAAATTGATGCCGGTACAAAAAGGTATAAAAAATTATTTCATTTATTAAGTAGAACATGGAAAAATTAGAAATGCTTGTGATTAAATCTTTTCATTTAAATGTGTAGAGAAGTAAAAATTAATAAAACAAATGCTATATACAAAATAATTATGTGCTAGGTAGGTCTTCATGATTTGTCAGTTTCTCTCCTTTTCCTTAGAGCAGTGGTTCTCAACCTTCCTAATGCTGCAGCCCTTTAATACTGTGGGTCATGACCCACAGGTTGAGAACCATTGCCTTAGAGGCTTCTAATACTGATTATAAAGCTTATAAGAGTAATTTCTAACACCCAAATTTTGGCACAGAATAGTACCTTTTAGGGAAATTAAATATCATGATGTAGAAATTTTAAAAAATAATAATATTATCTAGAAATATAAGCAAAAACTGATATTCTGAATATGATGAAAGATAATGATACTGTATATGGCTGAATGTGCTTAAATTGTGGTTTTTACATTTTGTTTTCTTTTAATTCAGCTGTTTTCTTAACTAAAAGATCAAATCGTAGTTGCAAGCTGTTTTAAATGGCAAGTGCCTCAGGTTTGGGACCAAACGGGAGACCCTAAGGATGATGGGAGGAGCCCCTATTAATAAACTTCAACACAGTAGAAGAATATGCATCTGTCTGAAGTCATTCCAAGTAGAGAGAGCTAGTTTATAAACAGCTGCACCATAAGGTACTATCCAATCCATCTATCAATCCTTATAGGAGGACTTCCCTAGACTTGTCAGTGTAGTGAAAATAATGACTAATCTAACTTGTAGGATCACGACTTATCTCATGACTCATGGGTACAGGCAACACATTATCTCTAACCCACCTCAAAAAAGTTAAGTAAGGTAGACCCTCCATAGCTGACCAGCACCCCACATTGACCACCTCCTTACGTTAACCTAATTTTCATAGACCTGACATGCACCGCACCATGCTTAAGTACCAGCATAGCAGGCCTAATTCCTTAAGTTGACCACCTCCATATGTTGACTAGTCTGTTATAGTCCCTTGGGATTGGGTGGTCAACTTGCAGAGATTCTACTGTACATATAAAAGCTTATGGATTGAATTTCCTTCAAAAACCTCAGTCTGAGTCAGTATGTTTGGCATCAGAAATATCCCTGAGAGCCATATTCTACAAATCTAAGTTCATAAGATGAGGTGCCCATAGAATTTAACATAGCAAATATATAGAAGGTAAAATTAGATGAAGTTGTAACTATGTTCTAATTCAAAATGAAAGTTGTAAAATGTTTTGAGATGGAAAGAAATATATAATGTGACTAGAAAATTAATAACAACTGGGAGAAATTTGAAAACATTCATTGTAGAGTTTGCCCTTAGTCTTCTGTGCTTCACCCTGACTTGAAACATCCCAACACAGAAATTCCTAATTCTTTTGATTATTTTCTGAAATCATGTGTTTTGTTATATTCTCATGTTAGAATTACACAGGCTATTTTAAAGCAATAAGAAAAGACTCTAAGAGCATACCAGAAACAGAAGCTATGGGTCATAAGCTACAAGTCAAATAAGACACAAACCCAGAAGTTACTGCAAAATAGCTCTGAACAATGTGGTGTACAACAGAAAAATTGCCCACATTCTACATAGTAAGGAAGGATTTGAGAGGGATTTGCAGGTACAAAAAGGTGTAAAAAGTTATTACATTTATTATGTAGAACATGGAAAAATTAGAAATGCTTGTGATTAAATCTTTTCATTCAAATGTGTAGAGAAATAAAAATTAATAAAAACAAATGCTATATACAAAATCATTATGTGCTAGGGTAGATAGATAGAGTAAAGTGGGAAGTTTGGAAGCAAGGGAAGCAATTCAAGAGCACTAAATAGTTACCAGGCTCAAGAAGAAATAATGGAGCTGACATCTAAAAAGACAATCATAGAAGCAAACTCTGAAACATACCTCCTGCTCTTATGCCCATGAGATATGCTCAATATTAGGGCATAAATAAAACCCAGGACCTCGTCAGCCTGGCATTAGAAAGTAAGGGGAAGTCTATGACAGTGCTCCTTATCATCTTTGCACCTTCAGATACCACGAGAAATTTGGGCAAATTTACTGAAATCATCTTTAAATGATTTATTGAACAACCGAAGATAAAAGTTTTGCCTACCTATCAGGGATGAGCATTTTTAAGAAGAGTCTGGGTTTTAATCTCACGTATTCAGATTCTATGATGATATTGGCAACTCAGGTCCAGATTTCTGCCAGGGTAGTCCCAGCAGAGGGGTGAATTAGTTCCCAGAGGATATTAGGGGCTACCATGCCTATCTGCATTTTCTACCAGGTCAGCTTTCCTAGAAAACATAAGGAGTCATTCACAGTGGCAATTAGGGAAAGGATTTGGGAAAGGGTGATGGCAATAACAGTCAACTTTGAAACTCTAAGCAGGTTCAGCGCCTGTGGTTCAACGGGCTAAAGCGCCAGCCACGTACACCTGAGCTGGTGGGTTCGAATCCAGCCCGGGCCCGCCAAACAACAATGACCGCTGTAACCAAAAAATGGCCGGGCGTTGTGGCAGGTGCCTGTAGTCCCAGCTGCTTGGGAGGCAGAGGCAAGAGACTCGCTTGAGCCCAGGAATTGGAGGTTGCTGTGAGCTGTGATGCCACAGCACTCTATCCAGGGTGACAGCTTGAGGTGTTATCTCAAAAAAAAAAAAAAAGAAAGAAACTC
>CAUYON010024287.1:0-16687 GCA_963573935.1 Arctocebus calabarensis | reverse complement strand
TCTCAATGTGTCCAAATCTTTGGTCATTTGGTCTTTGAATTCCTTGAGTTCTTGAGACAATTTTTGAAATGCACCCAGAATTTCTAAATCCAACTTTTCCTCTATTTTATTGATCTTGTTTGCAATCCAAATTCTGAATTCAATTTCTGACATTTCAGCCATCAGTTTATGCATAGGATCCTCGCTTGTGTCTGCCAGATTATTCCTTGGGGGGGTTGACCTAGTCTGGTTGTTCATCTTTGCAGAGCTTTTCCGTTGATTCTGCCCCATGATTAATTTTACACCGTTTGGCTAGATGAGTAGATAAGGACAATTTGGGCTGGGAGGTCTAGGAATAGTGATTGACCAGTCCTTTGCTTGAAAGCTTGAACTGGTGTCTGTGCCTTTTCCCCTAGAGTTTTGGCAAGGACTCGTAGAGAGCCACTGCTTGTGAAACTGGGGACCACTGGGGTTAAGTGGCTCTGTCTTATTTTCAGCTGGTCTTTGTCTTACCCTAGAGAATCTGTTACTCTGGATTGAAATCTGAGCTGTGAAGGAATACTGGAGTTAAGTCGCCGCACCCCCCACAGGCAACAATTGAAAAAGCCAAATCAAACCTTCCCACTACTACACAGCCAGGGTACCACTTTGGAAAGTCCTCGGGTGATTAGCCCAGTTGAAGAGGTCTCAATCAATTGTCCTAGCCAGCACCGATCTCAAATGGAAGAGTTAACAAAGTCTCTGGCAACTAGGTAGCAGGAATCTGCTGGAAGTTCTTGTATAATTCACTCCAGTGCTCTGTGAGTTCAGGAGGGCACCCCTCCAGCAAGTAAATTAGTCTGGGAAGGTTGATGCCTCCTTCCCCACCTTGCCCCTCTGGCACACCCAGTCGGTGGTAACAGTTACGATCCAGTTTCCTCCAATGAGCAGATGCTCCAGAGGTTTGCGCCTGCCTGGGTCACAGTGAGGTCTGTGGCTCCACAATCAGTCCGCTATTCCCTGTCACTGTTTGGCAGGGGGAGGTGAGGCCTGACAACCTGGGTACTTGACAGAGGCTGGGGCGATTCACTCAGTTCCAGCCCTGTCCCTGATTGATGTTGCTGCTGGAACAGAACAAGTTCGCAGAATTTATTTCTGTCAAGGCTATTTTCTCTGATCAAACTGGGGCTGCAAATGGGTTTTACTCAGTCTGTGAGTTCCAGCCCTTTGTCTCAGCTTTCATCCCCTGAGGGCCAGGTTAAGCAAAGCAGCCCCTCTGTGAGTATTCTAATCCTTGCACTGTGTCCCGGCTCATACCACCTCAGGCAAATCCTTCACGTGCCTTGGTTGCCGGTCCTCTCTGCCGGCATCGGAGAAGCCGCCCGCTTCCCCTGGCCGCCCAGAAGACTGGGAGTGTCTCCTCAAAACATCCCCAGGGGTGCAGCTCTCTAGCTATTGTTCCCGGAGCTGGTTGCCGTTTCGTGCCTCAGGAGACCTTCCCACCCAGCCAGGTCTCCTCTCAGCTCACTTCCTTCTCACCACTCTGAGCTGGAAAACCAGCACCGTTCAGCAACAGTCTGTGCCCGTCCATACCCCTCAAGAAAATCTCCAAGAATCTGGACTCTGTGGGGAACAGGCCTCCAGACCTCGGGGTGAAAGTGGAGGGGAACACCAGGAACACCAACTTGCAGGTAGAGAGTATATACCATTTTATGCCTGGCTGGAGAGCGCCGCGGCACCCTAGTAGGGGAAGGAGGTCTGGTTTTTAGAGGGTCTCTCCCTTGGGGTAGAGTGGGAGGACATCTGAAGTCTGCTCACTTGTTTGTATGGAGGTATGGAGTATACTGCGAACCTCTCTCATGGGGGAGGGGACTCCCGTTCGCTTGGTGATGTGCTCTGTACCTTTTTGTTTGTGTCCTCGGGGTCTCAGGTCGCCCCAGCAGGTGCACTCTTCGACCTTTTCTTTGGCTCAGATCCAAACCATTGGCCTTCTTGCTGAGTTTCTGTCCTTTAACTCTGCTTCTGGACGGGAACCTCTGTGGAAAGCTGGCTACAGATCGCCATCTTGGCTCCTCCCCCCTTTTCTTACCTCTCTCCCTTTATTTAAAAACTAACGCTAGCAATTTTATTTATAGGCTAATTTGTAAAAATTTAATAAGAAGGAAAATTATTTTTATATTTTAGAGAATTTCTTCCTAACTCTGGAATGAAATACCTTGTTACTTAACCAATGCTAGTGAATTATAACCCAAATATTGTTCACAGAATTTGATTAAAATATTTCCTTAACACTTTCCCCGCTTCTTTTAACGTAGAGACACACGTTCTCAGGGCTCTGCCCACTTACTGTCAAAAGTTTTTCTCAGCTCCTGTCAATCCACATTTTGACTAAGAAAGTAATTTTTTAAATTGCCTTCTCTCTAGCCAAATTTCTGCTCCTTGTAGTATATCTTCTGTTTCTTATTTCTGAGGAAGGGAAAGAGAGGTAGAGGACCAGGGATAAGGGGAGAGAAGAGAAAATTGCTCAGGGCTGAATATATATAGTCTAGAACTAGGGTTTTCTCTCTGCAGAAGCCAATTCACTCAAAGAATGAAATAGGCTCTCATCTATTTCTTATTATGAAAGCAACATATACAAGAAAGAGAAGAAAAATTGAAATTTCCTTTTCTGTAACTTCCACCCCTTTACTGAGAACCAGGGTCTATGTTTTGTGGTATTTTTGTTTCTTTGTATGATATGTATAGACACACAGGTTGTTTTGAAAGAAGAATACATTTATGAACTGTCTATAGTTATTTGCTTTTTTTCCTTAATGCAATGGTCCCCAACCTTTTTGGCACCAGAGGCAGAGTTCGTGGAAGACAAGTTTTCCATGGATGGGAGGCTGGGGAGGATGGTTTCAGCATTGTTCAAGTGTATTCCATCTCTACTGCAGATCACCAGGCATTAGATTGCCATAAGGGGCACACGGCCTAGACCCCTGGTGCATGCAGTTTACAGTAGGGTTTGTGCTCCTGTAAGAATCTGAAGCTACTGCTTCTCTGATGGGAGCTGGAGCTCAGGCAGTGATGCGAGTGATGGGGAGCCCCTGTAAATACAGCTGAAGCTTCACTAGCTGGCTGCCCACCTCCTGCTATATGGTCTGATTTATGGTCTATGCAAGTCCTGGGGCCTTAATGTATCAACAGCATTCTTTTACATTACAAATAAAAATCCATAACATTCTTCTTCTTCTTCTTCTTTTTTTTTTTTATTAAATCATAGCTGTTTACTTTAGTGCAATTGTGGGGTACTATGTGCTGGCTTCATATATAATCTGAAACATTTTCATCACACTGTTTAACATGGCCTTCATGGCACTTTCCTAGTTATTGTATGAAGACATTTGTATTCTGCATTTAGTAAGTTTCATCTGTACCCTTTTAAGATGCGCCGCAGGTGTGGTCCCACCAATTACCCTCTCTCTACCCATCCACCCCCCTTCCCTCTACTCCCATGTCCCTTTCCCCATATTCTTGTGCGATATAATTAGCTTCATAGTAGAGCTGAGTACATTGGATACTTTTTCTTCCATTATTGAGATACTTTCTTAAGAAGAATATGTTCCAGCTCCATCCATGTAAACACGAAAGAGGTAAAGTCTCCATCTTTCTTTAAGGCTGCATAATATTCCATGGTGTACATGTACCACAATTTATTAATCTATTTGTGGATCAATGGGCACTTGGGCTTCTTCCATGACTTAGCAATTATGAATTGGGCTGCAATAAACATTCTGGTACAGATATTTTTGTTATAATGTGGTTTTTGGTCTTTTGGGTATATACCTAGTAAAGGAATTATAGGATTGAATGGCAGTTCTATTTTTAGATCTCTAAGTATTCTTCAAACATCCTTCCAAAAGGAACGTATTAGTTTGCATTCCCACCAGCAATGTAGAAGTGTTCCCTTTTCTCCACATCCATGCCAGCATCTCTGGTTTTGGGATTTCGTTATGTGGGCTAATCTTACTGGAGTTAGATGATGTGTCAAGGTAGTTTTGATTTGCATTTCTCTGATGATTAAGGATGATGAGCATTTTTTCATTTATCTATAGGCCGTGCACCTGTCTTCTTTGGAGAAGTTTCTTTTCAAGTCTTTTGCCTACCCTGAGATGGGATCACTTGTTCTTTGCTTGCTAATACGTTTGAGTTCTTTGTGGATTCTGGTTATTAAACCTTTGTTGGAGGCATAACCTGCAAATACATAACATTCTTCTTAATGGCTGTATAGTCTTCAGTCACATCTATATACTGCAATGTCAACAATTGGCACTTTTCTTTCTTTTATCCTTTGTTCTGCCTCTTTGGATGCAACTTCAAGTATTGCTACTATTATCACATCTTGTGTCTTCTCTGATGATTCATTTGGGTTAAATTCCCAGAGAGTGGAATTTGCTGGATCAAAGGGTTTATACATTTTAATGACGAATTTGATACATACTATCAAATTGTCCTTAACTTTCTTCCACTGTTCACTCAGGACAGCCAGTTTATCTTTAGAATTGTTCATTATTCTACTTTCATTGACTTTGAGCTAGAAGTTGTTAAGTAGATTCAACTTGAAGTGCCTTAATGATCTGAGATTTTGAGGGATGTCCTCAGGGAGAAAAGTGGACATTAACAGTTTCCAGGAGAAGGACAGTGCAAATCTCTTGAAGCAGAGGATATTTAAAGTGGTTTCATCACAATGTTACATTTACACATCAGAGTAATGGTAAATGTGGTGATTTCATTGCATTATTACCTTTGCACATCAGGGTGAATGTGGGATGGTAGGGGAAGGAAGGAAGTAGCAAGTGGGGGCTGCTCTCACGGTCTCTCTCATGTTGCTGAATTCTAGTGATATTTCTCCCATTTAGTGTTGTGCAGAGAACATTCCCATTCCAGAAGATTGCAGTCCCTTGCTTTTCCGTGACGCTTCTGCTTTTCCGCTCCAATATCCCAAAGGCAGATCTTTAAGTTCTTTTTGTCGTAGACTTTGTATGGGTCAGAACAATTCATGAGAACGGGCTAAAGGATTTTCTTAAAAGAGACGAATATTTTGTAAACCTTTCAGGGAGGTTTTAGAGACGATCATTTACTTTTGACACAAAATCGTGGTAGTAGTCACAGTTTTTCGCAAAGGTCTTGGGGTGTAAAACTCAGGGTGGTAAATGGTTGGAAGTAGGGCATGTCAGCAGGAGAAAATTGTCTAGTTTTCGGTGAGGAATATAAATAATTAGGCTTGCATTTCCAGAAGGCTCTCTTTATTTCTCATTTCTAATGCTGTCCCTGACATTTGGGTTTTGAATGCCGTGTTATTTTTGGTATTCACATACATCCTTAACAAGCAATGCTCCCGGAGTGTCCTGTTT
This sequence comes from Arctocebus calabarensis, assembly GCA_963573935.1. Classification (NCBI taxonomy): domain Eukaryota; kingdom Metazoa; phylum Chordata; class Mammalia; order Primates; family Lorisidae; genus Arctocebus; species Arctocebus calabarensis. Next base: position 11,333 of record CAUYON010024287.1, on the reverse strand, counting down.
AAATGCTGCAATTGTGAGTTTGACCTACAAAAGTTATATTTGCTTGGTGGACAAATGGAAAATCTCCTTAAATAAGTGCACTGACAAACAGTGTTTGGCTACATTACTGATAACAGATGACAGCCGCTGGAACCCCGCTGCGAGGAAAAACAGCGTCTGCATCGTCTGTGCCTCTCTCTGTATCCCTGTTTGTCATCAACAAATGTTTGTTGATGAATTACTATATGTGGAACGCTGTTCTCAATATTGGGGATACAAAGAAACATCAGGTTCCAGAACTTCAAGATATTTTACCTCCAAACAGACAGGACATGCTCATTATGTAACCCAGATAAATTTTGTTGTCTCATGACTCAGTCTTGTTTATAAAGTAACATGTAACACAGTCCAATAACCAGAAAATGAATTCAAACACTTTTTAAGTCTTTACTTGTCTTTTCAAAGGAATGTAAATTAAGAGTGGGGAAAAGTGCATTCTTACTGTGCAACAGAAACTGTTATCAATCTTATCTTATCCTCCCTGCCCTTTTAATACTCCTGATGTGTTTGGCTCCTGCTTTGTGAAATTCTCTCTCCCACTCTCAATGTCTGCTTCCCAAAGTCTCAGCTTTTGAGATTTTTTACTTCCTTCCTCTTCTCGTCCTATTCTTTCAGCACCATGTTTTGTATGTCAGTTATAGCTCTCTGTTGTTTGCTTTTAGTTCTTTTCTCTGTCTTGTTCATCACTAGGATTTTTCATGACAAAGAACCTGATCTTGACCAAGAACTCACCCAGAAAGCAAGTCCTTCCTCCTTAAAACCTGAAGTAACAGGCGATCGACAATATTCAATAACATTATATATTAATGGTTTTGGGATGATGTTGCGTGTAAAGAGATAAATGAGAAGATAACAGGGTATGTATACCGAACTTTAGATGAATCTACGTGAATTCACAAGGGAAACGTCTTCACCAAAGGGCAAGTGAAGGCTGCAGAGTTGAGACGCATCTTGAGCTTGGCATTGAACTAAAGAGTTACTGAGAGGGAAAGGCCTTCAGGATAAGAGGGAGAATGTGTGTGTTCAGAGTAATAGACTGGGGCAGTGCGTTTCAGTAAGTCAGTTTTGAAAAACTAGGCAGGGGTTGGGGGCTGTATGTGGTGTTGGGGGTTTATTCAGCTTACAGGCAATAGTGCTCCAGGGTTTTAGGTGATGAGGGGTGCAGGTGGGGGAGTGGGGAGGTGGTCTCACACACTGTATCTAGTGGTGAAATGGAGGGTCGGAATCAGGTGGATGTGGCAGCAGAAAGCAGGGCCCTGGGTGCCAGGGACATTGTAAAGGTGGAGTCCGTAGATGTGTTTGTGTGGGAGAGAAGCAGGAAGAAAGGAAGGTGAAGTCAAAGTGACAGAGCCCAGGGTTTCCAGGTGGCTGTCTTCTCTTGGAAATCCGCCCAGTTGGAAAGGGAGGCTCTTCTCTGGGAGGACTGTAGTGTTCAGTTTAGGTATATTCCAGGCATTCAGGGGGCAGCTGGGAATGAAAGGCAGAGTCCAGTTCCAGGAGGAGGCCAGGATAGACATTGAGGCTCAGCCTCTTCTGTTGGGCATTCGAATCGAAGCTACTGGGCAGGAAGGGGCCAGAGAAGCAGCTGCAGGGGTGCTGCGAGGGGATTTGCTGAGTGCTAATGTTTAGCCATTTGTACCACATGAGGGGAGAGAGTGAGCGAAGGAGGACAAGTGGGGTGGCAGATGGTGAGAGGGAGAGGGAGGGGACAGCGAAGGGAAGAGGGGAGTTCAGTGCTCGAGATCTCAGCCGTGCAGTTGTGCCCAGAGGCCGAGCGTGGCCTCCCGCTCTGCGGGGAGCTTCATCTTCCAGTCCTCAGCCCCGCCTGGCATCATGCCTGCCTTTCTCTTTCGTTCCCACATCTATTTAATCGGAGGCCGCTCGTGCTCAGACTTCTGCGTACTCTGAACTCATCTGTCCAATCCACTGCTGCCAGCCTGGCCCAGCCGCAGCCCCTCTCAATGAGTTAGTTACTGCGGAGATTTCCTGAGTGCCCCGTTTATCCCTGTGCTCCCTACAACTGCGCCGTGTTTGGGGAGGGCCGGGTCACCTACCGCCTCCCTCGGGTTCCTGCAGTGGCTCCCATTTCCTCAGAGCAGAAGCCACGACCAACCAGGCCTGACGGGTCTAATCTGACGCCACCGCCTCCGAAACTTCCCAGGCCTGAGCACTAGCCACCCCTCACCTGGGCTGTCCCTTCCCTGCTCTGTGCCTTTGCTTACGTGTCACCTGCTCTTGCACCACTCCCTTCTCCTCATGCTTTTGACCCGACATCTGGTGTCCTGCTTGCTTCTCCATAGAATATAACTTGTACATTTATTACCCGTGTGTCCTGTTACGAGGTCAGCAGGCTGAAGGCAGGGGACTCTGTATGTTTCGTTTGGTGTTCCATCACAATCATTTAACGCAGTGCCTGGTTCATGGTAGGCACTCAATCAATATTTACTGAATAGGCTCAGTGCCCACAGCTCAGTGAGGAGGGCGCTGGCCACATGCACTGAGGCTGGAGACTTTGAGCCAGCCTGAGCCTGCTAAAACAACAATTGCAACCCCAAAATAGCTGGGTGTTGTGGTGGGCGCCTGTAGTCCCAGCTACTTGGGAGGCTGAGGCAAGAGAATTGCTTAAGCCCGAGAGTTTGAGGTTGCTGTGAGCTGTGATGCTATGGCACTCTACCAAGGGTGACATAGTGAGACTCTGATTCAACAAAATAAATAAATATATACTGAATAAATAAACTCAACAAATACAGTAGCATCTCTGTAAGTTGACCACCCAAAGGACTGTGACAAACTGGTCAACATATGGAGGTGGTCAACCTAAGGAACTTGGCCTGATATGTGCATGTTATGTACCCCTGGTCTGTGAAAATTAGGTCAGCTGAAGGAGATGGTTTTTACGCTGGAACAGGTGAAAAGTCAGAAAAGACACAGGGCAGGGAAGGGAGGGCCAGGGGAGCGGTGGGCAGTGCTCAGGTCAGTGTAGGGAGGTGGTTGACTAGGGAGGTTGTACTGTGTTGAGTAACTGGTAAGTAATCGGAGGAGGATTATTTTGCAAGTGTGGAAACCCAGCTCAAACTTGCTTATGAAAAATAGCCCCCAGAACAGCAAGCAAAGATGGTGGGTGACAGTGTTATGCAATTCAAAGTCCAGAGGTGAATCTTGTTTCAGTAAGTGTTCCCACCATGTGGAATTAGAGCTCCTGCAAGAAAATTACAGCCCTCTGAAATGTCTGGCTTGGCCTTGGCTTAGATTTGGTGCTTCCGATCATATTTTATAAGCTACATTATTGAGGTCCGTAGATGTCCATGTTTGTCTGTGTTCATCCACCATATATAGATACCCACATACACAGGGGCATGTGTGTAGGCACAGGTGGCCTTCTGTGAGTTCTGCACCTGTGGATTCAACCAGCCTCCAACTGAAAATATTTGGGGGAAAAGACCAATAAAAAGTAAAAGTACAACAATAAAACATAATACAAATACAAACCAATAAGCATAACAAGAATTTACGTATTATATTAGGTATTTAAATAATCTAGAAGTGATTTAAGGGATGTGAGAGGTTGTACATAGCTTATACGCAAATACTACTTTTTTTTATATGAGCCTCTTCAGATTCTGGGATCCAGATGGTTCCTAGAACCAATCTGCAAATACCAAGGGACAACTGTGCATATCCACACAGCTGCAGGGTGGTGTATATATCCACAGACACAGATGCACACCCCTGCACAGACACACACAGAGATGCATAGACGTGAATATGCAGATATGGTTTAAGAGACAAAGAAGGATGACCACGAAAGAATGCGGGTTGGAGCGTACAGGAATAAGAGTATAGTCGTGTAGGGGTGTGTAAGAGAGAGCAATTGGTTTGGACAGAAATAGAGTTAGAAATCATGCTATAATTATTGATGTGAAGAGTATAGTATAAATAGTTAATATTCATGGATACAAAAAAAATCAGCAAAATAACAAAATAATTTTCTATTAATGATAGCTATATTTAAAAAATTTATTTCCTTTGGAATATTGAAGTGTGATTGACTTCTACATATAAGCTGATTCCAAAGCTTGTCTGTCTTCCCGTGGTGGCAAGCAGCCTTTACCAAGACAGGGGCTTACATCAGCGTTAGAAATGGGAACTGGACAAGAATGAGACCCCCTTGACGTGCTTGATCACTTTTCCTCTCTCTAGAATGTAAAGAAAGGTTCGTTGATCTGTTTTGTTTCTGGAGCTCTGTCTGATGCACTACAATTTTTGTTGGATATTCCAGTAGCAAAGACAGTCTGTTCAAACAAAGCCAGATTGGGACTTTGGGCAGTAAAGGTTGTAAGGGAAAGAGATCAAATTTTTAATTTGCTACATTGACCGTTACAGAAAGAATCGATTATCAGATAGCAGTTCCAAGACTTTTTGTAGAGTGAAGCATACATAAAATCTGTTCTGGACAGATAAGAGAAACTCCTTTCAGCCGACCAAACTGACAGTCACACTGAGTTAAAGAATTTCATTTCAGCAGCAAGCTGATTGGAAAGAGGACAATCAGTATTTCTTATTTTCTTGGTCAACCCTTAAAGCAGGATTGGTGGCATTGTTCATGGTCTGCAGCCAGGCACAATTGCCAGCGAAGCCTTCCGCCTAATTTTCTCGGAGCGCCGTGAACACGGTGTCTTCTGGGGAGGTTGAAGCCACTTTGCTTTGTGGTCAGAGCTATTGTTGATCACTCCCCCACTGGAGCTGTCAGACGAGGCTTGTTCTGCCAGCTCTCCTTTCGGGTTCCTTGTTTCTCTCTGCCACTTTGTGTCTCTCACTTCCTCACATTTGCTGTCACCACAGTCAGCTCACTTGCACTGGGGTATTTGTCTATTCATGTATTCTTTCCTTCCTCTCAAGAATGTTTTGAGAGGCAGCTGTTTGGCGCTGGCAATAGAGCCATGAACAAATCAGACAAAAATTTCTGTCTAATGGATCTGATGTTTTAATGGGGTGACAAATATTAAGTAAATAATTACACAAGTAAATAGAAAATTACCTTAGCGCACTGTGCTGTAACCTTGGGGTGGGAGATCACTATCTTGAAGAAAGACGAGGGGGCTGAGATGTTAACTGGGCAGTGGGGAAATCCCTTCTGGCAGAAGGCTGGAACTGCATGTGCAAAGGCCCTGTGGCTCAGAAAGTAGGGGAAAGGTGGTGGGGGTGTGGCAGCCAGGTAGGCGGGGACAGACGTTGTCAGGCTACAGAGAACATGGAGAGATCCTAGTGGCAATGAGGAGCCACTTGAAAGGAACGAGCTAAAAACACATTCTTGTTGGTGTAGGATCTCTGTGGAAATATACACATTTTAACTTTGTAGAAAAGAAGTCATCCCTAAGTCAGTAACTTTCATACCTGGCCATCAGGCATCTGGGGAAATAGGTGAACCCACATATGCCTTGGAGCCTGAGTTTATGGAATAAACATGCCAGGCAATTCTGAGTCACTGCGGAGTCTAGGTATTTGTGAGCCGACGGGAAAGAGGCTGAGTGGTAAAGACCTTTCTTGAGCTCCAGGGAGTGGAGAAGATGGGGAAAGCTGCCTCAGAGCCTTGTGGCCTGAGGCTGAGGGTAGGACAACTCCCATGATGAGAATGCAAATATGAACTAGAAATAACCCCAGCTGAATCAGACTTAATCTCCCCTCATCCCTACAAGTTTTTCTCTCAAATTATGGTGCATCATTGGGGCTTCATTGCAATGCATTGGTTAGTTAGTTTTGTTTCTAGTGTGATATATACGTGGGCTAAGAAATTAAGTTGGCATGCATAATTCAAGAAGCAAATGCAACCCAAATAAGAAATCTCACCAAATACTTGTAAATCCAGGTAACTTTTTTCATGTGACCTGAAGTTACTAGACTTGGTGGTGGCCACTTAAATTTGGGATTTTCAAAGCAGAGCAAACAGCTGTATTAGAATAAAGGCAATTGAAAGATCATATTAATGTTGCTTGCAGTAGCCAGGAAGGCAAACATGTCAGTCAACAGCTTTTCATGTTAGCTCTTTTGAAGGCCTGATTCCCTGACCCTCTTAACATTGATAAAGTCATTCATAGCCGAATTTATAATCTCCCCTTGCCCTTCCATCAACGCAGAGAAGTGATTAATTATTTCGGCATTCATTGTAATCCTATTAATCAGGAGGCATATTCACTGGATATTAATGACAGGATATAGTGGGCAATTGAATATAAGGACTACAGTCATTTAGCAATTGATTTATTGGTATTAGATGAGTTGAAACTGTACTAGTGGGCAATAAGGTGATCCAATCCTAACTGATCAAATAGACACTGAGAAAGAGATTAAATAAATGATTCTAATTGTATGTTCTGGGTGAGCCAACAAAATTCCAAAAGAAGGTGCAAATTAATTTTCATGTTCTACCAATGTGTATTCAGAAACTGGTGTTTTAGAAAAGGGATCCAATTATGATGTAGCAATAAAAAATATCTTTGCTAACTGGAGATTACTTACTATCAGAAATTGGCACACAGATTTGACAGGTATCATTGTAAATTTTGATTCAAAAAGAAGATTTTATAATTTAAATGTTTTTATATCATTATGCCCACTATGCTAGCCAGTCTGTCTTGCATTAATGACTATACTTTTTTTTTTTTTTTTGAGACAGAGTCTTACTATGTCATCTTTGGTAGAGTGTCCTGGCATCATAGCTCACAGCAACCTCCACCTCTTGGGCTTAAGCGATTCTCTTGCCTTAGCCTCCCAAGTAGCTAGGACTACAGGTGCCCACCAAAATGCCTGGCTATTTTGTTGTTGTTGTTGCAGTTGTCATTGTTGTTTTAGCTGGCCTGGGCCGGGTCTGAACCCACCAGCCTCAGTGTATGTGCCTGGCACCATAACCACTGTGCTACAGGTGCTGAGCCTTAATGATTATGCTTTTGTTTTCTAAAAAGGCCTTTTAAGGCTTATGAATTTTAGCCATAAGTTTGTTCACATGTTTTTTAAAACTTTAAGCCTAGAGTGTAGGTTTAGAGACTAGACATGAAGTTTTCAAAAAGTAGGTCATCAAAATAACTTATGAATGTACTTGCGTTATGAATGTACTTTTATTTGGATGTTATTTTTAAATTTTAGCAATAATTTTAAAAAGTAGCATTTATTTAAAAACTTCTGCTTCCGAGGTTTGACTTAACAGGGCTGAGGGAAAGGACTCTCCTCTCAACGACCTCCTTGACTACATCCTGGCAATTCCGTTCTCTCAGGGGAATATCGTGTTCTGGATCCGTTTCTTCAGACTCCCACAATTCTTAGCTCCTTTGGGACCCACTATAGACTGAATGTTAATGTGCCCTCTAAATTCATATGTCAAAATCCTAACTCCCAGGACGAGGAGTGTTTGAGGTGGGGCTTTGGGGAGGTGATTAGGTCATAGGGGCAGAGCCCTGATAAGTGGGATTAGTGCCCTGACGAAAGAGACCCCACAGAACTCTCTCACCTTTTCCAACATGTGTGGATGTAGCAAGAAGTTGACCATCTGTGAACCAGGAACAGGCCCTCGCCAAACACCGGATCCGCTGGTGTCTTGATCTCAGCCTTCCCAACTCTGGAACTGTTGAGAAGCTCACAGTAGTTTGTCCCAGCAGCCCAAACACACCGAGGCAGGACCACCTCAAAGAGATGTTGGTTGCTGATGTTGCCGTTGGTGACGATGATGATTTAGATAGTCCCTGCCTTATACTTGTGCTGTCCTAACAGCTTTGCCAGTATTAAGACCTTTAATCATGAAAGGAACCCTAGAGTGGCTGAAATTCCTCTACCAGAGAGAAGGGATTATAGGCATGAGGGCTGTAACTAACTCTCCCACAGTCAGGGAGCTGGAGGGCCTGGTGTCATCTCCCGTCACCCTCCTGTAAGCACATGGGCCTGGTCACTCACTTTAGTTTTCATAGGAAAGGCATTCATCTGGAATTAGTGAATAAATATCGTAGGCAATTGCACTCGTATAATGTGAAACAAACACTTCCTACAGAAAACATAAAGTGTTAAAATCAAATAAGAGAATATCCTTGTGTCTATGCATCTTTACGGTATCCCTGGGTCACAGGAGTGACATTAGGTACTTTTCCTAAGCTGATGTCTTCCTCCTTGTTCAATATAAGGTGAGCCGCTTTGATGACTAACCCAGTTTTGTAAATGGAAGGAGAGTGGGAAGCAACAGGGAGTTAGTACTTTGTATTTGTGACATAGGAGTGGCTCAATGGTGATTCTTTCTGGTCCAGGTGGCAGGTGGTGGGATGTAGCCCAGGAGAGGGAGTTTTATGTAACTCATTTGCAGGGCTGTATTCATTAGGGAACAGCCTAAGCTGTTAGGAGCAAGGCCTCAAATGCAGTGGCCTCACTGAGCTACGTTAGTTTCTCCCTGCTAGTCGTAGAGGACTGAGAGTGAACATCAGCACCCTCAGCATGCAGATTCCAACCATCACTTTGCCATGTCAGCCAGTGGGGAGGGCACCAGGGCAAGGGGGCGCATGCTCGGGTCTTTTAAATGGCAATATGGCATCACCACCCATTGTTTCATTGGTCATGGGGGAGAAATACACTCATTAGCAGCAAAAGCTTGATATTTTATTGTTAAAGGAATGTGGGCACAAAGGATATCAGTGGGCAATTAACAGCCACTCCCATCATTTAAATATTCAACATGGGACAAATAATTTGACTTAGGATCATTAAGTCTAACATTAATGAAGAGAGCAGTGCGGTGTAGCAAAGAACAAATTAAACAAAAATATAGCACCGTGGGTTAGTAACCCTCTATTGTGGGAATAGACATGTGTTTTGGAAAAGTGTAGTACGTCAAACTAAGAACTTTCAATCTACAATTTTGTGCATTTTTTTAAGCCTTTATATTGCCATCAAAGTTTTAGTTTCCTCTGTAGGATGAATAGGGTGCTGCGGAGATGCAGACAAAGTAGGAAGGTGGTTGTTAAGAATCATTGTGTTTGACAGTAAGATTTGTTGAGAATAAATCTACCTTCAGGTGATAGCAAGTTGACTGTATGTTTTCAAGAATAGCTTCACATTTTCTTTGCAATTCTTTTTCCTTAGAGCAAATAATATTACTTAATATGTAATTTTCATAGTCATTTAACTAGGTGCAATCTTCCTGATGATTTAGATGAGTGACAACGGCAAAAATATTTGGACTGTTGGTATTATGTGCCATTGTGCCTCCTAATTCAGAAAGCACTTTTTGGCCGTACCTTGCTTGAAAATTCATAGAAAATGAGATGTTCTGTAAGGGTGAATTTTCAAAAAAGAAATTTACTTTTTTAAGTACCCAAACTGGCAAATGAGCCAGCAAATGACAATGACAGCAACTAACCTTTTAGATGGAAATTTTTGAAAAGCTTTGCTTAGAAAAGGTAAAAAGACCCTAACTGAGGTTTCGGGTTGGCCAGCGTGGCTGGGCAGGTTCTTCAGTGATTAAGGCGCCATTGTTTTAGTGCATGGGTGTTTAGACATTTTTTTAAGTGCTTGTTTAATTTCCTCCCCTACCTCCTAGTCTGGACTGCGTTCTGTGTAAGGGTGATGGAAGGAAGGAGAGCTGAATTCGCATAGCCGAGGTGCGTTCATAAGCCCTGTGTTACTGTCATGCTGCCCTGGACTTGGCCCAGGCTCAAGTTTGCTTCTTGTAGCAATCCCTTTTTGCCTGACATTGTCAAAAGATGATTTGTTTATTAGGTTTTGCTTTCCAGGTCACATGTCTCGAGGGACAAATCCACCGGCATCCCCACCAGCACATCGCCCCAAGCTCAGCATACCACCTTAAGACCTGGCACAGGCGTGCCATTTCAACTTGCCTTTGAGGAACCAGATGTAGGGATTTTGGTGTTTGCTTTCCCTGTGCCCAAGTTAATGCAGAAATCCTGGGTCTCCAGCTGGAGCTGGAATCTGTGCTATTTCAAACCTTTCCTGATCATCTGATGCCAGCGGTGGGACTTCTTGGACTGCAAACAGCTTTTATAGGTTATAGGCTTGTGCCAAATGATTCTCTGAGTCTTGATAGGGAAACTCAGCACAGTCTGTCTCTATCACCTACTGCTCAAGTATTTATGGTCAGAATTTTTATTTTCCACGTATGCTTTCCCTTTAATAGAAAAGAAAATGATCTTTAGCCAAAATGACTGAAGTGAGAAATGCAAATCCCATTAGCTATTAATCCCAATGAGGTGTTAACTACAAAGTCCATTTAAGACTCTTTAGCGTTAATATTAAGGAAGACAAGTAGTGAAATGTGCAGTTAATGGCCTGCAGCCAGGCAGCCCTGTGCTTTCAGTGAGGCCTGGCCACTTCTTGACAGAGATAATGACGGGAGCTCCTTTCAGCTGTTCTCAACATCTCATTGGTGCCAAGGGAGGTGAGTTTGGCAAAGTCACTCTTTTAAAAGGACCATAAAGATAGCAGAACATTTCATTACTGTGTTAATGAGCACAGTTTAGAGTGGGCAAGGGTAGAGTGTCTTTTTTTTGTGTGTTAGGGGAGAGGGGAAGAGAAATGAGAGGATGGAGAAAGAAACTCAACTTTTATTTGTTAGCAACAATAGTTACTTGAGGGTGTTAACAGATCCCTGGATCATCTTTGGGGAAAGTTTTGTTGCATCACAATAAAACTCAATAGGGAAGTCATCCAGTTGTGTAGTATATAGAAGTCTCTCAAGGCCAGTGGTATCTTTTTTCTCCTTCTTGCTTCTTTCTCTCCTTTTTCTTCCCCAGCCCTAGCAGGATCTGATTGGTGAATTGAACTGTGCAGAATCCTTGTCACCTTTTTCTTTCTCATGGACTAAAGTCTTCTTTTTCAGTGCTAAACTCGGCACAGGTCTGTCCTCATCACCCTTTATGGTCTTCATGTTGCGTATTTCTCAGCAAGTACATTCTGGGAAAATCGTACGGATATTCCTGTTTTAGCTGATTTTTCTATTAAGGTTGGGGTATGATATCTACACAGAACTGTTTATGTCACGCCTTCTGGGCTGGACGGCGTGGTCCTGGGCCCTGTTTGCTCTCTACTCGCTCCCCGAGTGCACTTTCCTGTCTCAATGGTTTTCATACCATCCTTACCCAGAGGTGTCCCAAACTGAAATCTTCGGCCCTAGTCTTTCTTTCCTTTCCTTTCCTTTCCTTTCCTTTCCTTTCCTTTCCTTTCCTTTCCTTTCCTTTCCTTTCCTTTCCTTTCCTTTCCTTTCCTTTCCTTTCCTTTCCTTTCCTTTCCTTTCCTTTCCTTTCCTT
>CAUYON010024286.1:0-27241 GCA_963573935.1 Arctocebus calabarensis | reverse complement strand
TAGTGATCAAGAAAATGCCATGAAGGCTATCTGTAACAGTACGATCAAAACATTTCTGAATGTATATGAATCGTGCCCTATGATTGCACCAATGTACAGAATTATGATTCAATAAAATTATAAAAAAAAAAAAAGAAATAGCTGAAGATGTTAACAAATAGAAAAACATATCATGCTCATGGCTGGAAGAATCAACATTGTTAAAATGTCCATACTACCCAAAGCAATATACAATTTTAATGCAATCCCTATTAAATCTCCACTGTCATACTTTAAAGATCTCAAAAAAAAACTTCATTTTATATGGAATCAGAAGAAACCTCAAATAGCCAAGATATTACTCAGAAATAAAAACAAAGCAGGAGGAATTATGCTGCCAGACCTCAGACTATATTATAAATTGATAGTGATCAAAACAGCATGGTACTGGCACAAAAACAGAGAAGTAGATGTATGTAATCGAATAGAGAACCAACCAGGAGATGAACCCAGCTTCTTACCATTATTTGATCTTTGACAAACCAATTAAAAGCATTTAGTGGGGAAAAGGTTCCCTATTTAACAAATGGTGCTGTGTGGATTGGCTGGAGACCTGTAGAAGACTGAAACTGCACCCATACCTCTCACCATTAAATAAAATAGACTCTCACTGGATTAAAGATTTAAACCTAAGACATGAAACTATAAAAATACTAGAAGAAATTACAGGGAAAACACTTGGAGAAATAGGCCTGGGCAAATATTTTATGAGGAGGACCCCTGAGTGTTGTGTGAAAGTCTCCCAATTGATCAGTGATGCAGAGGAAAGAGTCCTGTAATGAAATTGTCTGAGTAATGATGGGGACCACTTATACTCTCATGGCAAGTGGCAACCTTGCTTTATTTCCATCACCTTTTATACCCACTACTGCACCCATACACCATTAATTATTGATCAAAGAATTCGTCTTGCAAAATCAGTCTCATGACCACCTAATCAGTCTATGGATTAACTGATACACATTCCATGACCTCACTACAAGATTACTTTTTTGATTTTTTAATTAAAACCATGCCTTAAAATACTTTCCTTAAACAAAGATAAGAATTTCAAGGTGTGGTTGCTTGAATATCACACCTTTCACATGACCATGAGGAGGCAGCAATCCCTCTCTAAAAAACAAACCAGAGATCTCTGAGATATGCTTTGCTTGTAAGCAGCTGCCACCTGTGGCCTTTGTCTCTCAGGCATTTACATCTTCAGGGGCCATTTGACAGAGTTCTATCCAGGTCTCTCATTGAAAGTTATTAGAAAGATTTCCTGCTTGCCTTTCTAACGTGGCTCAAGTAAAGGCATATATAGGCTTTCTGCCTATACTTGGGCAATTAAAGCAACATCAAAAATACACTACTGGGGGCAGCACCTGTGGCTCAGCGAGTAGGGCACCAGCCCCATATACTGAGGGCTGCAGTTTCAAACCCGGCCCCGGCCAAACCACATCAAAAAAAATTAACTAAGCACTGTGGCAGGCACCTGTGGTCCCAGCGACTTGGGAGGCTGAGGCAAGCGAATTGCTTAAGCCCAAGAGCTGGAGGTTGCTCTGAGCTGTGATTCTACAGCACTCTACTGAGGGCGATAGAGTGAGACTCTGTCTCTACCCAAAAAAAAAAAAAAATACACTACTGGGACCTGATCAAACTAAAAAGCTTCTACACATCCAAGAACACAGGAAGTAAAGCAAGCAGACAGCCCTCAGGATGGAAGAAGATATATGCAGGTTATATCTCCGACAAAGGTTTAATAAACAGAATTCATAGAGAACTCAAATATATTAGCAAGAAAAAAACAAGTGATCTCATCTCAGGGTGGGCAAAGGACTTGAAGAGAAACTTCTCTGAAGAAGACAGGGGCATGGCCTACAGACACATGAAAAAATGGTCAACATCCTTAACCATTAGAGAAATGCAAATCAAAACTACTTTGAGATATCATCTAACGCCAGTAAGATTAGCCCATATAACAAAATCCCCAAACCAGAGATGTTGGCATGGATGTGGAGAAAAGGGAACACTTCTACATTGCTGGTGGGAATGCAAACTAATATGCTCTTTTTGGAAAGATATTTGGAGAATATTTAGAGATATAAAAATAGACCTGCCATTCAATGCTACAATTACTCTACTAGGTATATATCCAGAAGACCAAAAATCACATTATATCAAAGATATATGTACCAGAATGTTTATTGCAGCCCAATTCATAATTGCTAAGTCATGGAAGAAGCCCAAGTTCCCATTGACCCATGAATAGATCATAAATTCTGATATATGTACACAATGAAATATTATGCAGCCTTAAAGGAAGATGGAGACTTTACCTCTTACATGTTTACATGGATGGAGTTGGAACATATTCTTCTTAGCAAAGTATCTCAAGAATGGAAGAAAAAGTATCCAATGTACTCAGTCTTACTATGCAACCAGTTTATAGCTTTCTTATGGAAGCTATAACCCAATTATAGCTCAAGAAGAAAGGGAAAGGGGGGGTGGAGGGAGAGTAATTGGTGGGATGACACCTACAGTGCATCTTACAAGGGTACATGTGAAATTTACTAGGTGTAGAACATAAATGTCTTAACACAATAAGTAATAAAATGCTGTGAAGGCTATGTTCACCAGTTTGATGAAAACATTTCAATTTGTATATAAAACCAGCACATTGTACCCCATGATTGCATTAATATACACAGCTATGATTTAATTTTAAAAAAAAAAATGTTTAAGCAGAAAAATGGCCCAAACTTGGCTCTGAGTAGTTTTTCATTATTCCATTCACATATACTAAATACAACACATCCCCAGCCCCCAGCAGTCTGCACCCTCCCCCCCCCCCAGTTTCTATAGTTGCACACACTACTGAGCTCATTAGGCACTGGGGACAGCCCTGTCCCTTCACTAGGCATATCCTGAACTATGAGCCCAACCCTGACAGGACAAGGTCTCCTGTCCTACCTTCTATCTAGGCCAGACAACTCCTTCTGGGGGCCCAGAAGTTGCTTTAAGAAGCCACTTCCCACTTCAAGCAGGAAAGCAAATATAAAATAGGCCCAAAATACTGTGAGTCTGAAAAGCTGAAAACTAGCCACTATAATTACAAGTATTTTTATCTTTCACCCAAAAAGGAGTATTGGATCATTTTCTCAGTGTTTCTCTGAGGACGATCATCTGTTCATTCTCAAGTACTCGAGACTCCACTCCAGATCAGAGACACCACCGGAAATGTCGCTTTGACAGAAATGGAAGCCAAATAGAGCTCACAAGGTAGAGATGCAGAGCAAAAGGCAGGGTCCTGGCCCCCTCACCCTTAGAGGGTGTCACCCTTACCGTGAACGGGAAGCGAGATGCCCAAAGATCTTTAAGAAAAGAGAAATCCAAAGATTGGCAAAGATGTGCCTCCAAGTCTGGGACCTGGCCTTGCCTACGCAGAAACACAGATATCACTGGAGGCACCGGAGTGCAGTGGGTGACAAAGGCCAAGGGAGATAGGTAAGGAAGGAAAGCAGAGCCAGGAAGAAGGGGACCCTCTTCCTTCTGCTGTACTGGGCAGGTCACCCTGGCACACAGGAACAGACAAGGCCTTCAGAGTACACAGCCTTCAGAACGGGCCTGCCCGCTGAGTACATGCTCACCTTGGGAACAGCATCTCCCAGATGGAGTGTTTGCATCCTCCCCTCAGGCTTGACAAGCTAATAGTGAGCACATCTGTCACTACTTTCATGGTCCTGGCCCACTTAGCATGAAAGTGAAAGCTGGCTGAGAAGGAAGGCCCAACTCTTTGTTCTAAGGCAGGTACAGAGAAGGCCACAGAGGGCGGTGGGAAGATGCCAACTCTGGAGTCAGTCAGCTGGATCAGGTACTGGTTCTACACGTGCCGGCCCATGACCTTGGGCTGATGACTGAGCACCTCCAAGCCTCACTTTCCTCATCAGGCTTAGATACAGTGAACAACAACAACAAAAAAAATCAGACAACCCACGTGATGCAGTCAACACAGTGACTAAAGAAAGAATAACCCCTCTATTTACACTAAATGCTATTACCATCATTATCATCAAGATTATCATTGTTTTTCATTAAATAGATGTCACCAAAAACCCTAACAGGTCACAGAGTACCAGACACCTAATAGACCCCCCAAAACAACAATGGGAAAAATTTCTCCAGGATCAGTTTTTTCAACTAATAAATTACAGCAGAAAAGGAAGAAAGGGGAGGAAAGATACAAATGGGGCAATAGGCAAATTAAAAGAAGCTTCAGAGATATACCAGCCACTCACAAATGTGAACCACCTTATTGGGACATTTTTAAACTGGGAATTTCAACACTCACCAGATATTTAACAATATTAAGGAATTATTCCTAACTTTTAGGTGTGACAACAATACCACAGAGATTGTTTTTCTTAAGAGTCCTTATATTTATTACCAATGTTAAAGTGCTCTGGAGTGACATCAGCATTGTGCCTTGGGATTTCCCTCCACGAAGCTGGGGAAAGACGAGGGTAGATGAATGAAGCAAATTGGCCGTGAGGTGATAACTGTTAAAGTTGGGCGACAGGACAGGGACATTCTTTACAAGCTTTTGTCTCCTCTTATATATATTTGAAGCATCCATAAGAAAGCAACTTTTAAAACGTTGATAGCGCCACCTGTGAGATACAGCGTGCCTTCCCTCCCTCAGAGACCTTCATGCAGGAGTCTGTCCACTCACATACAAAGCTGCTGGAAGGCTGGAACCCGCAGGCTGATGAAAGCCTACAGGCTGTGATGACACCTCTTTGTTTCCAAGTTCCTCAGTTTCCCACAGCCAGTGTAGCTATGGTGCTGCCATGACTACACTTGTCACTAACTGGAGTCAGTGTAGGCAGCCAAGCAAACAGCAAGGCCCAAGAAGCAGAAATGCCCAGCGCTCAGCCATCCTGCATGGTTAGACAGTTCCTGCCTCAGGAAGCTGGGGGGTGTGGGGGTCAGCAAGCAAGGGGCCCCTGAAAGGCCCTCTGTGGAAAGAAGTCACTCTCCCTGGTATTCTGAGGCTCACTGGGGACTGGCACGGGCCTCCTTTAAGGCTTCATAAGGTGTGACGATGACATTGTGGTAATGTATTTGTTCCTTTTTTAAAGAGTTCTTATCTTTCAAAAATCAATTCTTAAATATTTAGGAATGTAATAATGTTGTATCTGGTATTTTCTTCAAAATACAATGAGAAATAGCTGGGGATAGGTTAGGCTATAGATGAAGCAAGATTGACCAGGAGTTACTGGCAGCAGAAGTTAGGTCATGGGTACACACAGCCTTTTTATAATATTCTACAGAATGTCCTGAAAGTCACCCCTCAAGTCATCAAACACAGGAAAAATGGGAAATTATAGCTAAATGTACTTTTCTATACAAAATATTCATCACATAATTTTATAAAACATGTACAAAATATCCTCTACAGGTTGCCTATCTTTTTGTAAAATTGTGTAATGAATATTTTGTGAAGAAAGGTACATTTAGCTATAATTTTGCATTCTATGTATGGCAACTTTATGGGTGACTTTCAGGACACCCTGTATTTTTCTACATTTCAGCTTTACTACAATAAAGAGATTTTAAGAACTCCTTAGAAGGTTAGCCCTATTAGTCATTCACTAAAGTGGGAATCACACTTACCCTGCTAGAAAGGAGAACTCCTCTCCAGTTTTCACTATAACATCACAAGCCTTAAACACTCAGTTTTGCTTGGTGAAGAAAATGTTTCCTCTTCAGATGACATGAGAGGCTGGTCTCAATCCACTTAGCATGACGTGATTAACAAAAAAACTTTACATCATACATTTTGATTTATCAATTGAATATAGATCTCAACTCAGATTTTTTTTTATCCTGAGTCCTTATGCAGAATTTAGTATTTTATTTAAAAGCCTGTGCTTCTCTGAGACACATCAAAAGTGCTGGAAACCACCAGTGCCTATAACAGAAGCAAGCGTCTGTGGTGTAACTGCTCCCAAGATCTTGGCTGCTTCAAGAACTTTTTTATTAAAATGATGATCACATTCACAGTCACTTACAGCATATGATTATGAATGTATTTTTTGCCAGCTTGATGTTTAGACTTACTTTTCCATTAATAGTAACTCTGCCATTATAATGAGAATAAATGTTGCTAATACACCATTTATTTTACCCATGAGAAAAATTTTGGAACTAACTCGTACAGTAAATGATGAGTATCCTATAATTTTAAAAATCAATCAAACAGCAAGCTGAGTCCTATCATTTGGAAGGAAGTAAAGTTCTATTTGCAAAGAATGGACTGGCAATATTGAAGTATAAGGCATTCAGGAGGTGCAAAAAGCTGGAAGATGATGCTATAAAATAAGACCTGGCATAGCCAGAAGGCAGGACGAAGAAGCTAAGCTCTGGTAAGCATTGAGTGAAAGAGGAAATAAAGGGAAATATCATCTACCAATCACACACATATAAAAAGCTTTATATAAGTCAGGGCACTTTGATGGTAAGCAATACAAACAGATTCTCACCTAAGCTAAAACAGAACTTAAGGTAAACAGTCAGGAAAGTGGGAGAATCTGACTTATGAAAGGAACTGGAACCAGAACAACTCTGGCAAGTTCAACATAGAAACAACTAGAGGTTCTTATCAGAACAATTGCTACTAGTCTATTTTAAATAAATGCTTACTGCTAATTGCTATTGAACAAATGGCTTCCCAAGCATTGTTGCATCCTTGCATAACTCATGAGTTAAAGTCCCTATGACCCTAGCTTAGGTCATATGCCAACCCCTGAGCCAAAAAGGCAGCAGAGGACTTGGATTTACTACCCAAACAAGACAAGCAAGCAACAGTGGAAGAGTCATCACTCTGAGGGGAATCAGAACCAAAGGGAGAAATGAAAGCATAAAGACACCTCTGTCTGCTACAGGTACTGATCTGGGTTCTTTATGTTTAATTCCCAGAGTAAACCCACTACTAGGCTGCATTTCAGTAACACAGAGCCTGAGGCTTAAAGCAGCTAGGTGGCCTGGTCATGAACACATGGCAGTAAGTGTCACATGTGAACTCAATTTGCTTGGGACACCATAAGCTCTTCCAAGTTACCAGCCAGCAGAAGGCAAGGACAAGGAAATGCAGGATCAAAGTCCAAATGCCATCACTATTTTACATTTGCCTCAAAAGCAACAGCTGGAAAAGAATGGAAAATCTCTGGGGATGAGTCTAAGCCAATGGAATTTTACTTAAAAAGAGGTGGAAAAAAGCAGCAAGAGTCTTAGAAGAGATATGTCTTGGATGTATCCAATATCTTTTATCTTCGAAACTCTTGGTGAGAGTATGGGCTTCTCTCCTGATGTCTTAGACTTCCAAGAAGGATGAGGAAGTTTGCAAAAGAAATTCTGAGCATCATCACTAACAGTCCCAAAGAAGGAGAGAAGAACTATTTTAAAAAGCCAGAGTTGGGTGCAAAGCTCTGCAAAACCACCATAAAAAATAGGCTGCAGCCCTGCAGGTGGAACTGCCTCTGCACATCCAGTGCCTTCCAACAGGCAGGAAAGGCACTGTGCTGCGTTCATCCTAGTAACCTAGGCCCGGACTTGGTGTAATGAAGAGACAAAACTATTCACAGATGAAACATCAGTGACTTGTTCACCAAGTCACTCCGCAGTCAAGAGAGAAAAAAAAATTCAATCTAGGGAAGTGAATGTCACTTGAGGGACGTCTATGTCAGCCTTCCAGCTTTCTTAGCTCACCTCCTGGAACCATCCACACTACCGCTCCCAGGGTAGAGGAGCCACTGGAGGAGGAAGAAGGAAGCTTAAGGCTGGACACTGGGAAGGAGCTCAGTGGATGTGCACTAAGCAAGTGGGCACCATCTGTTACTCAGTGTTCTCTCCAGGTTCTCCAAGCAACACTTCCCCTAAAGTTGAGTCTGCCTCCTCTGGGGAACCTACTTTCTCTTAGGAGATATCTAATCCTTTCCACCAAGATGCTCTGAGGTATCTTTAGGACTTAGCTGCAGTACCTTATACAATTCACTCCCAACCTGGGCTTCCCGACTCATGTTCATCATCCTTTATTCATTACATTGAACAATTGGATTCACATAACAGCCACTGTTCAGTATTTACAGAGCTCCTACTACATAAAAAGGAACTGCATCAGCTTTCCCCTCACATTCTTTCACTACTCCACTCTAATTCGTGTTTACAACTCTCTCTGTAAAAATCAAACCATTAATAGAATGACAGAGGAGCATTGCAAGGAATGTTGTAAAGGCTCGATTAATGTGAACACAAAGGGTTCAGGTAAAGTGTTGGTGTAATGAAATGCTAATGCTATGCACACATGAAAGATCACTGACAGACCTCTCTGTACAACCAAAAAAGAAAGAAAAAAAATCAGCCTGGGGTACTAAATGCCATTTGAGGACATCTCTGCTTCAAGCTCACAAGTCTCTCAGCTTGCTGACTAGAGCCAGCAACTCTGCTGGCGCCCGGTGTAAAAGGCAGCGAGCAGGAAGAGGAAGAAGCTCAAGGCTGGCAAGAGAAATCTGCATCCCTGGACCTCTAGCTCCTCTCATCTGGTGTCCAGGCCCTAACTCTCAGAGCTAAAGAAGAAGGAGAAAGGCCAGGTTAGGTGGCTCATGCCTATAATCCCAGCCCTCTGGGAGGCCAAGGTGGAAGTATCATTTGAGCTCAGGATTTCAAGACCATCCTGAGCAAGAACAAGACTCCCATCTCTACTAAAAATAGAAAAACTAGCTGGGTATTGTGCTAGGCACCTATAGTCACAGCTACTTGGGAGGCTGAGGCAAGAGGATCACTTGAGCCCAGAAGTGAGGTTGCTGTCAGGCACTCTAGCCTGGAGCATCAGAGTGAGACTCTGTCTCAAAAAAAAAAAAAAAAGACAAGGCAATGGATGGACAATAACTCCCCATATGATGTGATGTTCTCCATATACCACAGTTGAAGTCAACACAGAGTGATGATGTGACAGCCACAATGGTGATGTGTGACATGAAGTCAACAGAGTGATCATGTGACAGCCACAGTGGTGATACATGACGTGAAGTCAACACAGAGTGATGATGTGACAGCCACAGTGGTGATGCATGACATGAAGTCAACACAGAGTGATAATGTGACAGCCACAGTGGTGATGCGTGACGTGAAGTCAACACAGAGTGAAGAGACAGCCACAGTGGTGATGTGGCCTTTGAGATGCCACTGTCTAACCCACCTTCCCCTCCAGCCATGGTGCCTCCTCTCTCCCCTCTCTACTCTGTCCCAGACCCACAGGTCTCCTTTCTGTTCTTGCTAACTCTTTCCCCGTACAGGACCTTGCTATTCCCTCAGCAGCATGTAAGCAGCCATTGAACACTAAAATGTGGTCTGAGCCACCCCACCATCCAGCCCGTAAGCAAATCAGTGGATCTCAGCTCAATAGCCCCAGCTGCCAGCCTGCCTGCTCAAGCCCTGCCTGCTGGCGACGCAGCTGGAGGACCCACACGAGAGCCCCACCACTGGCCCAGCACTCAGCATGCTAAACAAATTCCAGGGAGTAGGTGCTTTCACCAGCCTGCACTGGTCTGACAGAGTCCTTTTAGTAGCACTCTGGTTGCCTCAGATGACCAGAACGCTTCACCTCTGATAATCCTTTCACACTTCTTAGTTCATCAAGACCTTCATTCATTCAAAAACCCCAGGCATTCCTATCCTAGGTAAACATTAAAAATATTGGCATTCAAGGGTTATTTATCATTTACCAATAAATGGCCACTGAGTATACAGGGAAGGAAAAGACACAGTCCTGCCGTCCAGGGACTGAGTCCACTTGAGAAAACAAATGTGCAGGTTACCACATCCCAGACTGGGGCACAGTTCTCCTCTCTTGCGGACTTTCTGGGCATAGACTGATGCCCAGCACCCTAACACTGCCACTAGCCAGTTCTGAATCTTGTGATCCCACCAGTGAGTCTGCAAGGAAAAACACAGTGGTGGGTGGTGGCCACACAGGAGTAGACAGTTGCCCCAGGCCTTCCCGGCCTGGTTTTTTACTCTTCTGCAGCAGCCTGTTTTTTTAACACCCCAGCTTGCTTTCCCTTAACCTTACTTGAGTTAGAATACAAGTTCCTTCTAAAGTCACCTCCTTTATTTGGAGTTAATTTAGGAACCAAATAAAGCAGACCAAGAGAATGGCAGCCTGAACCAGGAATAGGGTTCCATGATCATCATCCAAGATCCAGGACCTCTGACACCTACCCCCAGCTCAAGCACGTCACCATAATGAGTGGGTATTTTTCTGATTACAAAAATAAACTTGGGGGCAGAGGCAAGATGGCCGACTGGAGCCAGCTATCCACAGAGGCTCCCGTCTAGAAGGAGAGTTAAAGGACAGAAGTTTAGCAAGAAAGCCAATAGTTCTGATCTGAGCTGAGAGAAGGTTTAAGAACACACATCAAACCTGCTGGGGTGAGCTGTGACCTCAGGGATAGAAACAAAAGATTCAAAATCCATCACCAAGCAGACAGGAGTACCCTCCCCCATAAGAATGGCTTGCAGTACACTCCATACAAACAAGCAAGTGAAGTTCAAATATCCTCTCATTTTACCCCATGGGAGAGACCATCTAAAAACAGAACTCCTTTCCCTACTACGGTGCCATGGCACTCTCCTGCCAGGCATAAAACTATATAAAACTGTATATATTCTCTACCTATAATTTTGAACTTCCAGCACTCACCTCCACTCTCATCCTGAGGTCTAGAAGCCTGTCCCCCATGGAGTCTAGACTCTTGGGCATTTTCTCGAGGGTGTGGACAAGGCATGGGCTATTGCTGATCTGTACTGATTCTCTGACATGGGAGAAAGGAAAGAACAGTCAACCGAGAGGGAACTGTACAGGAGTGGTAGTGCCCTGAGGCACAGAGCAGCAGCCACAGCAGCGAGAACAATACAGCTCACACCCCTGGGGATATTTTGAAAGGACACTCCCAGTCTCTCTGGACCACCAGAGGATTCCAGGCATCTTTTCCAGTGGCAGCCACTGGTGGAAAAGATCTGGGACAAAAACGCAAGCCCATGAGTAAAGGGTATGGCTGAGGTGGTATCGGCCTGGGCAGAGTGCAGGGACTAGAATATGGGCAGGCAGAATACTCCCAGGGTGGAGCTGACACAGAGGACTGCTTTACTGAGCTTCAGAAGCACCCGGCCCTCAGGGGATCATAGCTGAAACAAAAAAGGGCACCCAGAGGTTATAACTGACAGCTGAGTGCCAAGCTCTGACTACATTCACCCCAATGGCAGCCGAGACCTGGCAGTGGCACAGATAGGGATGACTTGCTCAAACAGCATCTGATCCACAGGGAAATATAGCCAGGACAGAAACAAATTCTGCAAAGTTGTGATGTTCTGGCAGCAACATCAATCAGGGACAGGGCTAGAACTGAGTAAATGACCCCCGCCCCCATTAAGCACCAAAAGTTGTCAGGCCTCACCTCCCCCAGCTGGATAGTGGTAGAGAGTGGTGGCCTAGCTGAGGAGACACAGATCTTCCTGTGACTCAGGCAGGTGCAAACCCCTGGAGCATCTGCTCATTAGAAGGAACTGGATCACAGCCCTGCAGGATTACCAGTAACTAGGTGTGACAGAGGTGCAAGGTGAGGAAAGAGGCATCAACCTTTCCAGGCTAATTTATTTGCTGTGTGGGAGCACTGGAGTGAGTCATACTTGACTCAGACCAGCAGACCCCTGCTATCTAGTTGCAGGAGACCTTTTGAACTCTCCCACCTGACACCAGTGCTGACTGAGACAATTGATTTAGACCTCTTGAACTTGGCCAATTATCTGAGGACTATCCAAAGGGGTACCCTGGGTGTGTGGTTGTGGGAAGGTTTGATTTTCCTTTTCCAATGTGGCCTGTGGGGGGCGGGGTGACTTAACTGCTGCTTTTTCTCCACAACTGTGACTTTGAGACTTCAACCCAGCGTAACTGGTTCACTAGGGTAAGACAGAGACCAGATGAAAATAAGACAGAGCCACTTAGACCAACCAACCAAGAAGGCCCCCAGTTTCTTAGGCCATAGCACTGTATGGGTTCTTGACAAACCTCTAGAGGAAAATGTACAGACACCAATCCCAGCTTTTGGGCAAAGGACTGGCCAATCACTACTCCTGGAGCCCCAAACCCAACTTCTCGTTATTTGCTTATCTAGCCAAATGGTGTAAAATAATCATGGGGCAGAATCAGTGGAAAAACTCCAGTAACATGAATAACCAGAGTAGATCAACCCCCCAAGGAATAATCTGGCAGACACAATTGAAGATCCCATTCATAAACAGATGGCTGAGATATCAGAAACCAATTCAGCAAAATAATTCAGAATTTGGATTGCAAATAAGATCAATAGAACAGAGGTAAAACTGGAATAGAAATTCAAGGAGCATTTCAAAAGTTGTCTCAAGAATTCAACGAATTCAAAGACAAAATCACCAAAGATTTTGCCACATTGAGACAAGAATCTGCAGCCCTCAAAGATCTGAAAAATATAGAATCCCTCAGTAACAGAATGAAGCAAGCAGAAGAAAGGATTTCTAACAAAGAACAAAGCTTTCGAACATTACCAAACTCTCAAAGAGGAAGAGAAATGGAGTGCAAAAATGGATCATTCTCTCAGAGAACTCTGGGATAATTTGAAAAAACCAATATTCGCCTTATAGTGATCCCTGAAAGCAACAAAGTGGCTTCGCAAAGCACAGAGGCTCTTCTTCATGAGATTATGAAAGAGAACTTTCCAGACATGCCAAGAGATTCTGAAATTCAGATAAGAGACAGTTTCAGAACTCTAGCATGATGCAACCCAAATAAGACATCCCCCAGGCACATCACAATTAACTTCACTGAAGTTAATATGAAGGAGAAAATTCTGAAAGCAGTCAGACATAAGAAAACCATAACCTACAAGGGGAAGAATATTAGAATGACTGCAGATCTCTCTGCTGAACCCTTTCAAGCTGGAAGTGTATGGTCATCAGCTTTTAATCTCCTAAAAAAAAATCAACTTTCAACCCAGGACCCTTTATCCAGCTAAACTGACTTTCATTTATGATGGAGAAATTAAATACTTTAATGACATTGACATGTTGAAGAAATTTGCCATAACTAAACCAGCTCTCCTGGATATTCTCAGACCTATCCTCCACAAGGAACAGCACAATCCTACACCACAAATGTAAACTCACTCAGAAACTTTTGATCAAATTCCAACTTCCACAGTGGCGAAAGGATAAAAAACGTACACTGGACTTTTGAAAAACTCAATACTCAAAATTCTACCAGGATTATCAATATTATCAATTAATGTGAATGGCTTAAATTGTTCTCTAAAGAGGCACAGGTTGGCTGAATAGAGACAAAAACTCAGGCCCAATATCTGCTGCTACAAGAATCTCATCTTACCTTAAAAGATAAATATAGACTCAGGGTGAAAGGATTTCTAGGCAAATGGAAATCAGAAAAAAAGCAGGTGTTGAAATTTGATTTGGATATACAATAGGCTTTAAACTAACAAAAGTAAGGAAGGATAAAGATGGACACTTCATATTTGTTAAGGATAATACAATACGATGAGATTTCAATAATTAACATTTATGCACCCAATCGGAATGCACCTCAATTTATAAGATAAACTCTAATAGACATGAGCAACTTGATTTCCTCCAGCTCCATAGTAGTCAGAGATTTTAACACTCCTGTAGCAGTGTTAGATAGATCCTCCAATAAGAAGTTAAGCAAAGAATTCTTATATTTAAACTTAATCATTCAACATTTGGATTTAACAGACATCTACAGAAGATTTCATCCAAACAAAACTAAATACACACTCTTCTCATCAACCCATGGAACATACTCCAAAATAGACACATCTTAGGTCACAAGTCTAACCTCAGCATATTTAAAAGAATAGAAATTATTCCTTGCATCTTCTCAGACCATCATGGAATAAAACTGAAACTTAGTAACAACAGGAATCTGTATACTCATACAAAAACATGAAAGCTAAATAACCTTATACTGAACAATAGCTGGGTCATAGACAAGATTAAGAAGGAAATTATCAAATATTTAGAACAAAATGATAATGAAGACACGAATTATCAGAACCTCTGGGATACTGCAAAGGGAGTCCTAAAAAGGAAATGTATAGCACTACAAGCCTTCCTCAAGAGAATGGAAAGAGAGAAAGTTGACAACTTAATGCAACATATCAAACAACTGGAAAAGGAAGAATATTCCAATCCTAAACCCAGCAGAAGAAAAGAAATAACCAAAATTACAGCAGAATTAAATGAAATTGAAAACAAAAGAATTATACAATAAATCAAAAAGTTGATTTTTTGAAAAGGTCAATAAAATAGATAAACCTTTGGCTAACCTAACCAGGAATAAAAGAGTAAACTATCTAATTTCAATGATCAGAAATGGTAAAAACAAAATAACAACAGACTCCTCAGAAATTCAAAAAATGCTTAATGAATATTACAAGAAACTTTATTCTCAGAAATACGAAAATCTGAAGGAAATTGACCAATATACTTGGAAGCACATCACAGTCCAAGACTTAGCCAGAATGAAGGGGAAATGTTGAACAGGACTATATCAAGTTCTGAAATAGCATCAACCATACAAAATCTCCCTAAAAAGAAAAGCCCAGGATCAGATGGCTTCACATCAAAATTCTACCAAACCTTTAAAGAGGAACTAGTATCTCTATTAC
This sequence comes from Arctocebus calabarensis, assembly GCA_963573935.1. NCBI lineage: Eukaryota > Metazoa > Chordata > Mammalia > Primates > Lorisidae > Arctocebus > Arctocebus calabarensis. Next base: position 12,428 of record CAUYON010024286.1, on the reverse strand, counting down.
TCAACCTTTTCCAAAATACAGTAAAAGAAGGAATACTATCCAACACAATCTATGAAGCAAACATCACCTTAATCCCTAAACCAGAAAAAGACCCAACAAGAAAAGAAAATTATAGAAAATCACTAATGAATATTGATGCAAAAATATTCAACAAGATTCTAACAAACAGAATCCAGCAACACATCGAACAAATTATATACCATGACCAAGTGGGTTTTATCCCAGGGTCTCAAGGCTGGTTCAATATACGTAAATCTACAAATATAATTCAACACATAAACAAATTAAAAAACAAAGACCATATGATTCTCTCAATTGATGCAGAAAAAGCTTTTGATAATATCCAGCATCCATTCATGATCATAATACTTAAGAAAATGGGTATAGAAGGGATATTTCTTAAACTGATAGAGGCCATTTACAGCAAACCCACAGCCAATGTCATATTGTATGGAGTTAAATTGAAATCATTGCCACTCAGATTAGGAACCAGGCAAGGTTGCCCATTGTCTCCACTGCATTTTAACATTGTAATGGAAGTTTTAGCCATTGCAATTAGGGAAGAAAAGGCGATCAAGGGTATCCATATAGGGTCAGAAGAGATCAAACATTCACTCTTCACAGATAATATGATTGTATATCTGGAAAACACCAGGGATTCTACTACAAAACTCTTAGAAGTGATCAAGGAATACAGCAGTGTCTCAGGTTACTAAATCAACACTCATAAATCTGTAGCTATTATAAATACCAACAACAGCCAAGCTGAAAAAACAGTCAAGGACTCTATCCTGATGACAGTAGTACCAAAGAAGATGAAATATTAGGGAGTTTACCTACCAAAGGATGTGAAAGATCTGTATAAAGAGAACTATGAAACTCTAAGGAAAGAAATAGCTGAAGATGTTAACAAAGGAAAAAACATAACATGTTCATGGCTGGGAAGAATCAACATTGTTAAAATGTCCATACTACCCATAGCAATATACAATTTTAATGCAATCCCTATTAAAACTCCACTGTCATACTTTAAAGATCTCAAAAAGAAAATACTTCGTTTTATATGGAATCAGAAAAAACCTCTGATAGCCAAGACATTACTCAGAAATAAAAACAAAGCAGAAGGAATTATGCTACCAGACCTCAGACTATACTATAAATCAATAGTGATCAAAACAGCATGGTACTGGCATAAAAACAGAGAGGTAGCTGTATGGAACAGAATACAGAACCAAGAGATGAACCCAGCTACTTACCGTTCTTTGATCTTTGACAAGCCAATTAAAAACATTCAGTGGGGAAAAGATTCCCTATTTAACAAAGGGTGCTAGGTGAACTGGTTGGCGACCTGTAGAAGCATGAAATTGGACCCACGCTTCTCACCATTAACTGAGATAGACTCTCACTAGATTAAAGATTTAAACTTAAGACATGAAACTATAACAATACGAGAAGAAAGTGAAGGGAAAACTCTTGAAGAAATCGGCCTGGGTGAATATTTTATGAGGATGACCCACCAGGCAATTGAAGCAACATCAAAAACACACTACTGGGACCTGATAAAACTAAAAAGCTTCTGCACAGCCAAGAACACAGTAAATAAAGCAAGCAGACAGCCCTCAGAATGGGAGAAGATATTTGCAAATTATGTCTCTGACAAAGGTTTAAAAACCAGAATCCATAGAGAATTCAAATGTATTAGCAAGAAAAGAATATGTGATCCCATCTCAGGGTGGACGAGGGACTTGTAGAGAACTTCTTTGAAGAAGACAGGCACACGACCTATAGAAATATGAAAAAATGCTCATCATCCTTAATCATCAGAGAAACGTAAATCAAAACTACTTTGAGATATCATCTAACTCCAGCAAGATTAGCCTGAATCACAAAATCCCCAAACCAGAGATGTTGGCGTGGATGTGAAGAAAAGGGAACACTTCTACACTGCTGGTAGGAATGCAAACTACAGGCTAAAAGCCTATATGCTGCATGCCCAGACAGCCTGAGAAAAGCAGTTTCAGTTTCTTGTTAACCTAAGTCTCATTGGAGGCCTGGCTTGCCTCGGTCATCAGAGTTGTTAAGCCTGAATACTTAGAACTGGAAATCCATCTTTAGTGACACAACTCTGTAGCTGTTAAGCTTGTGGGTATTGGAGCAGAAAACTCCATCCCCAGAGACAGCCCAGAGGCTGATGCATACAAGGTATGTGTATGTATCAATAAGCTGCATTGACTCCAGGCTAATGGTTAAATGAGATTAACAAGTTCCTGCTTCCCAGGATGTTGTGGGTTTCCACAGCTTTTTAGAACAATCAGCCCCTTCTTTAATGTGGCCTTCTGACTTATAGAAGTATGAGCAAAACAGTTGATAAATGTTTTTGTGATAATTATTTTAGGTTAGAAAAATATGAATCAGTTAATCAGTAGACTAGTGGGCACCTAGAAAAAGTTAATTTATTTTTGCAATTTGGTTCGGAAGGAAATTGTGTGATCATAGATTAATAAGTGTGTACATTATCAACTGATATATAAGTTGGCTAAAAATAAAGTTTCTTTGCTACTCGCCATATTGAGCTGGTAGTCATTCTTGCTTTCACACAATGTCAGCAGTGGGCTTGCCCCTGCAAAGGCAGCCACTCCACAATTCCTCAACACAACACAAACTAATATGTTCCTTTTGGAAAGATGTTTGGAGAACACTTAGGGATCTAAAAATAGACCTGCCATTCGATCCTACAATTCCTCTACTAGGTATATTTCCAGAAGACCAAAAATCACATTATAAAAAAGATATATGTACCAGAATGCTTATTGCAGCCCAATTCATAATTGCTAAGTCATAGAAGAAGCCCAAGGGCCCATCTACCGATGAATAAATCAATAAATTGTGGTATATGTGCACCATGGAATATTATGCAGCCTTAAAGAAAGATGGAGACTTCACCTCTTTTATATTTACATGGATGGAGCTGGAACATATTCTTCTTAGCAAAGTATCTCAAGAATGGAAGAAAAAGTATCCAATGCCCTCAGCCTTACTATGAAACCAATTTATAGCTTTCATATGAAAGCTATAACCCAATTATAGCCCAAGAAGAAGAGGAAAGAGGAGAGGGAGGGGAGGGGAGGCGGGAGGATAGGTGGAAGGAGGGTAATTGGTGGGACCACACCTACAGTACATCTTACAAGGGCACATGTGAAATTTACTAAATGTAGAATATAAATGTCTTAACACAATAACTAAGAAAATGCTGTGAAGGCTATGTTAACCAGTTGGATGAAAATATTTCAAATTGTATATAAAACCAGCACAATGTACCCCATGATTGCATTAATGTACACAAATATGATTTAATAACAAAAATTTTTTATAAAAAGAGAGAAAAGAGAGAATGAGGGAGAAAAGAAAGAAAAGAGATAGGAAGAGAGAATGAGAGAAAAGAGAGAAAAGGAGAGAAAGAGAGAAAAGAAAGAGAAAGAGGGAAAAGAGAATGAGAGAGAGAAAGAAAAAGAAAGGGAAAAGAGAGACAGAGAACAAGATAGCGAAAAGAAAGAAAAGAGAGAGGAGAGAAAGAGAGAATGAGAAAGAAAAGAAGGAGATAAGATAGAGAGAACAAGAGAGAAAAGAGAGAAAAGAAAGAGAAAAAAGATAAAGTGAGAAAGAGGGGGAAAGAGAAAAAAGAGAGAAAAGCAAGAAAGAGAGAAAGAAAAAAGAATGAAAGAGAAATTAAAGGGACCAAGAAAGAGAGAAAAGAGAAAAAGAGAAAGGAATGAGAGAGAAAAGAGAAAAAACAGAGAGAAATGAGAGAAAAAAGAACGAGAGAGAAAATAAAGAGAATGAGAGAGAAAATAGAGAGAACAAGAGAGAAAAGAAAGGAAGAGAGCAGAGAAAAAGAGACAAAGAGAGAAAGATTGAGAGAAAAGAAAATGAAAGAGATAATGGGAAAGAGAGAGAGAAAAAAGCGAGAAGAGAGTGAGAAAGAGAAAAGAGAATGAGAAAGGAGAGAAAGAGAAAAGAGAGAAAGAGAGAATAAGAGAAGAGAACAAGAAAGAGAGAGAGAAGAGAATGAGAGAAAAAAGACAAAGAGAAAGAGGAGAAAGAGAGAAGAGAAAAAGAGAACAAGAGAGAAAAAAAGAAAGAAAGAGAGAAGAGAGAAAAGAGAGAAGAGAAAGAGAAAAGAGCGAACAAGAGAGAAAAGAGAAAAGAGAGAGAAAAGAAAGATTGAATGAGAGAGAAGAAAGAGAAAAAAGAGAGAATGAGAGAGAAGAAAGAAAAGAATGAGAGAAAAGAGAAAGAGGGAAAGAGACAGAAAAGAGAATGAAAGAGAAAAGGAGAGAAAGAAAAGAACAAGAGAGAAAAGAGAATGAGAGAGAAAAGAGGGAGAAAAGAGAGAGAAGACAGACAAAGAGATAAAAGAGAGTGAGAGAGAAAAGAAAAAGGAGAATGAGAAAAGAGAGAATGAGAGAGAGAGAAAAGATAGAGAAGAGAGAGAGACAAAGACATACAAGTGGCTAATAAACACATAAAAGGTACAAAAGGTTCCTCAGTATATTCAGTCACTAGGAAAATGCAAACCCCAACCACAATGAGATAACTACTTTACATGGACTGGGATGGTTTACAGGGTTTTTTTTGCCTGGGGCTGAACTTGAACCCACTACCCCCGGTATTTGGGGCTGGCACCCTATTCCTTTGAATCACAGGCGTTGCTGCCCTGTACTGGGATGGTTTAATTAAAACGAAAAAAAAAATAATAAACGTTTTGAAAAAGATGTGGAAAAACTGAAACCCTCACACACCACTAACATGAATGACCACACTGGAAGGCAGACGGCAGTTTGTTAAGCAGTTACAGTCAGTACATAATTCAGTGATTCTGTTCCTAGCATGTGTGTATGCATATGTGAAGACACATCAACACATAAAAACTTGTTCATAAATGCTTAGGAGTACTATTATGCATAAATGCCAAAAAGGAAGAGCAATTCAAATGTCCATTAACAGGTGAATGGTGAGCAAAATGCAGCATATCCATAAATGGAATAGTATTTGGTCACAAAAAGAAGTGAAATAACGTCATATGTTATGAAAGGGATGAACGTTGAGAGCAGCCAGACATCAAGGAGCACATTCTGTGATTACATTTGTGTTTAATGTTTTGAATAGTCACATTTAGAGATGGAAAGTAGACTGTGGTTGCCTAGGGATGATGGGCATGTGGAATGGGGTTTCTTTTTGAGGTGATGAAAGTATTTTGGTGACTGTGGCGATGGCTGCACAGATGCGAATATACTAAAAAGCACTACATTACACAGTTTAAGGCAATTATATGCTGTCATTTATTTCAATAAAGCTGCATTTTTCTTTTTTCTTAAAGAACAAAGTGAGGCATCCTTGTGGTGATGGAAATGTACCGTATTTTGGAAAAAACAAAGTGAGGCATCCTTGATGGTAATGTACCCTATTTTGGGAAAAAAACAACAAACCTAGGAGAATACCTGGTCTGTACAGTAAGTGTGTGTGTCTCTATAAGGAACTGTCCAGCTGTTTATTGAAGTAACTATACTATTTTGTTTTCCTATCAGTAATGCATAAAGGTTCCAGTTGCTCCAGTCTTCACTAACACTTAGTATTGTCTTTTTTTTTTCTGTTAACTTAAGCCATTCTGATGGTTTTGTATTGCTACAGCATTGTGGTTTACTTTTTTCCTGAATGACTAGTGATGTTAAGTATCTTTCATATTATTTTACTTGCTATCCATGTATATTTTTGAAGTGTTCTAAGTTTGAAATAATAAAAGATTATAAAAGAATAAAAATTAAACTTAAAAATTAGAAACAAAAGCCAACACCTACAATTTGGAAAAAAATCTAAGGAAAACATTTGCCATGTCTAAGAGGACAGGGATTAAGGACTCAGAGGCAGAAGAGGAACTCTGCTCCCCTGAGTGTACCTGCCATGTGCGTGCTTCCCACTGCATCACACTCATCTGTGAAGGTCTGTGACTCCTCAAACATGATCTAGAAGTTGGAGGCTCCCACAGAGATCAGACCAGAACTCTGAGAAGAGAAAGGTAGGGAGACTCAGCCCAGGAAGACCCAGGCCCCAGTGTTTGGCTTGGAAATAAATTCAACAGGCAGAGGTGTAACAAAGGGTGTGGGAGTTGGCATGCATGGGGCATGGACCTCAGAAGTGACAGAAGATAGACTGTGGCACTGCAGTCAGTTTCAAGGGGATAAAAACAGTAGGAAGGGGAGGGCAAGTTCTTACCTATTATTTCTTGAAATATATTTTTCTCTCACCTTCTCTCTCCTCTCCTTTAGCAACTTTGATTCCTTGCATAAACTACTTGAAGTCAGCCCATGGCATTCTATTTTTTTTTTCTTTTTTTTGAGACAGAGCCTCAAGCTGTCATCCTGGGTAGAGTGCCATGGTGTCACTGCAACCTCAAACTTGTGGGCTCAAGCGATTCTCTTGCCTCAGCCTTCCACGTAGCTAGGACTACATGCGCCCACCACAACACCTGGCTACTTTTTGGTTGTAGTTGTCATGGTTGTTTAGCAGGCCCGGGCTGGATTCGAACCCATCAGCTTCAGTGTACGTGGCTGGAGCTCTAGCCACTGAGCTACAGTCGGCTGCTATTTTCTTTTCTTTTCTCTTTTTATTATTTATTTTGGAGTGTTTCTGTTGCTGTGCCTCCAACTTCACTATCTTTTTCTTCTGCAGTATCTAATGTGTCATTATTCTCATTCCATGCATTTTTCATCTCATTGTAGCTTTCTTGTCTAGAAGTTAAGATTTTCTCTTTTTTTGAGAGAGTTTCAAGCTATCACCGTGGATTGAGTGCCATGACATCATAGCTGATAGCAACCTTGAACTGTTTGGCTCAAGCAATCCTCTTGTCTCAGTTTTTCAATTTTTAGTAGAGACGGGGTCTTGCTTTTTGCTGGTCTTGAACTTGTGAGCTCAAGCAACCCACCTGCCTCGGCCTCTCAGAAGGCTGGGATTATAGGCATGGGCCAAGGATTTGTGACTTTTTTTTTTTAGATAGTCTCAAGCTGTCGCCCTGAGTACAGTACTGTGGCATCACAGCTCACAGTTACCTCAAACTCTTAGTCTTAAGAAATTCTCTGGCCTCAGCCTCCCAAGTAGCTGGGATTATAGGCACCCCACCACAACGCCTGGCTATTTTTTGGTTGTAGTTGTCATTGTTGTTTGGCGGGTCCAGGCTGGATTCAAACCCGCCAGCTCAGGTGTATGTGGCTGGCGCCTTAGCTGCTTGAGCTACAGGCGTCGAGTCGGATTTGTGATTTTTAAAATCATCTTCCATGTTTTTCAACAAAGGAATAGTGTTAACAGTAGTGTTAGTGTTCTTCTCTGCTAATTCTAACACTGGTATAAATTCTGGGCACGTCTGGGCCGACTGTTGACTTAAATATTCTCATTTGGGGTCATCTACTTTCTCTGCATGCCTTGCTGTCTTTGTTTGAAGGCTAGACATTTTTAACTTTACATCGTTTGATGTTGCATGGTTTTATATTCTTATAAATCTTCACAAACTTTGCAGTGTAATCAAATGACTTGGAAACAGTTTGATCATTTCAGGTCTTGCTTTTGTCAAATGGACCAGGACCGGTGCTATCTTGGTCTCCCTGTATTGTCAGTACCATTTCCTCAACTCAACTAGTCCATAGGGCTCTATCCGCTTTTGCTGCAGCCTAGAAACTCTCCAAGTAGTAACCTGGGGCCATCATGAGGCTTGTGTCCCATTTTTCAGGGATCACTGTCTTTTTTTTTTTTTTTTTTTTTTTAATTTTGAGACAGATTATCACCCAGTTGCCCGGGGGAGTGTGGTGTGGTGCCATTATAGCTCACAACTTCAAACTCCTGGGATCAAGCAATCCTCCTGCCTCAGCCTCCCAAGTAGCTGAGACTATAGGTGCCCACCACAATGCCTGGCTAATTTATTTCTATTCTTTAGTGGACACAGGGGTCTTGCTATTGCTCAGGCTGGTCTTAAACTCTTGAGTTCAAGGATCTACCTCAGCCTCCCAGAGTGTTAGGGCTATAGGTGTGAGCCATGCCCGGCCACTCTTTAATTTTCTGAATCCAGGTTATCTTTTTTTTTTTTAAGAGAGGGGGTCTTTCAGTAGTCCAGGCTGGAATGTGGTTGTGCAATCACAGCTCACTGCAGCTTTGAACTCCTAGGCTCAAGCAACCTTCTGCTTCAGTCTCCTGAGTAGCTGAGTCCACAAGCATGTACATTGTACATGGTCTGATCTGCAATGTCTTGAAACCACTGTTCACGTGTTTTGATTTGTCCTTTTCATTGTTTCAGGTAGGAGGGTCAGCCTGGTCCTTGTTGCTCCATCTTGGCTGTAAGTCGACGGATGAGTTTTTCTGCTGCTTGTCTCCCCTCCCTTTCCCAACAGTAGTGGCACACTAATAATTCTCTAAGCACCAGGATTTTGTGTACACAGTCCTAATTCATCCTCACAATGTGTAGTTTTTCTACCCCTATCTTGCTTCCTGTGGCTCCATAAGGTTTTCGACATCTTGCTCCAGAGGTGCTGGGGAGCTGCCTCACTCACACTCCTTAAAGCAAAGTTCCCACTTGCAGTACATCCACACATACTCTGTGCTGACTTTGTGGGGCACACACGCCTCACCCAGCCGCTTGACATCCAAGTGAGAATGGTGTGGCCGCTAAGCAGGGAAATGGCCAGAGACATGTCAGTGGTCACAGTTAAGTAGCCTTCTGATGCCAAGTCCATGGCTCCTTCTCTAGACTCAGGATCACACGTGGCTCACAGGCTTTGGTGAGAACCAGGAGTCAGGGGACGGGGTGCTCATCCCTCATTTTGCTCGAAGATTCTGTGATTCTGTGTTGTCTCCTGTGGATCAACATCTGGACCACTTTCTAAGGAAATTCCATCTTTCCTGATACTTCTTTAGTACACCAAACTGATTTCCTTTTGTAAAACTGGCCAAGCAGTCAGTTGCAGCTCTTGGTGCTCTGTGTGATCGGGACCTAGGGCACAATGAGGCCAGACCCAAGGACCTTGATGCCTTGCTTGGGAGACGACATGTGCAAGGTGGCTCCAGGTCAGCCCAAGGTGCTGCATACCTGGGAAGTGATCCCCTCACACTGCAAAATGAATTTCTGCATTGGGGGAATCAGATGACAGAAAAGATCCCTTCATGGCCTGCTTCAAGAGAGCGAGCCACAGTGGGGGAGGAAAATGAAGTTAGAAGGAAAAGGTGAGAAAAACCAAGTGATTTGGTATCCAATGCATGTTCATTTATTTTACACTTACAAAAAAAATCGCCCACCCCTTTGCCCCATTCCCCCCAAAAGTCTCTTTTTACAAACATTTAAAAATTAAAACCAAATGAAGATAGACAAGTTAATTTCAGTACAATTATTTTTCAGTGTAGCTGTCATAATTAGAGTTTAAATTTCCTACAAGTTACCAATGTCCAAGTGACTTATAGGGAAATCCTGATTACGGGCCAAAGGAAAATTCCATATTACAAGTTAGCAAATTCTAGTACAAAAATAGTCCATGTGTTGGAACAGCTTTCCTTTGACATAGGTCTCAGGTCAGTCTGCTGACTGTGTAATACCTAATGCTCCGAGTTCTCTCACAAATGGCTCATTCATCGTAGCTGAAGCAGCACAGTCCCTGCAGCAACAGGGCTAGTGTCCACCGTGGGACCGTGCTAGAGACGGCAGGCCTGGGAGTGCCTTCCTGGGCCCAGGGTAGCTGTGCAGAGCCCCATCCCTGGCTCCCCACAGGGGACTAGGGGGAAGGATGAGCTGCTCCCTCTCGAGGCAACGGCAGGCCCAGGATTCAGGGCACATCTGCTGGGGGAGCTGGGCTGGTGCTGGCGCAGAACACAGTTCCTGCCAGTGGCTCCTCCCCCCACTGCAGCCTGGCCAGGTGAGAGGCAACCCTGCTGTCTTCAGCGAGAGTACAGCCCTGCCCTTGCTGCAGCTGGGCAGGCTACTTGTCCCTCAGGATGTCAAGCTGCTCCTGACACTCGGTGAAGAGGCGCTGGAAGCGGATGTTCTGCCCGATGACTGGCAGCAGCTCCTTCAGCAGCTCCCTCTTGCGCAGACCCTGTGGACACAGGAGTGAGAGCTGAGTGAAAGTACCATGGAAAAGGCCTGATTGTGAACAACTTATCTGGCTGGCAGACACAACGGTGTCTGCCCACTGAAGAAACCAAACCACAGAGGGAAATGATGGATCCCTATGCACACAGGAAACCCCGCAGAGCTAAGGCTGGGCCAGGAGCACACATGAGATGGAGTGGCAGCCGAGGGAGTAACATGGGCAGCAACGGGAAGTGAGGCTTGCTGGGCTCTGCTGGACAGCCACTGCTAACCGTCCAGCAACAGGACAGTGGACACAGTGGCTTACCTCCCATGGCAGGATGAAGGTGATATCAAGGCTGAGGGTCGGGTGGGTGGCTATTCTGGAGGGGCTGCTCCCTCATTCTCATGCCTCTAGTGGTTTGAGGTCAAACCCTAGGACAAGGACACGCCTGCCGGGCAGTATCTGGTACTGGGTTTCTAGCCCTGGGGCTCTCTTGTATGGCTTGTGCTCCCTCTCAGTCTGTGGCACACTACCCCCACAGCCTGTGACCTGCACTGCCAGGGTGAGGGGAGTGTCCCTCTGCCCAGACCCAGAGCAGACTCCTCAGGAGAGAACAGCCAGCCAGCCCACACTCACTACTGCAAGAGGTGGCCTAAAGGTTTAAAATAAGCATGAAGGGTACACACGTAAGAAGACTATAAATGACAGGAAAGAACTAGGTTTGAGGGACACAGAAGCTGCAGGAGCGAGAGGAGCAGGAGAATAGGTGTTGACAGGAGAAGTCAGTTGGAGAAGCAGCCACTCTCCAATAGGGAGGCTTCAGCATCAGAGTTCACTAGTTGGAGCAGAAATTATACGGATTTGCAACGCCTTGACTGTTCACTACCTGGTCCATTATAGAAAAAGCCTGCCAAACTGAAATAGATCCCATTTTCTGATTAAAACACAATTGTAAAACTCATAGGCCAAAGACAAAATGTTTTATTTTTATCTATCTATCCGTCTGAGACAGGGTCTTGCTCTGTCACCCGGGCTGGAGTGCAGTGGTGTAATCAGCTCACTGAACTTTGAACTCCTAGGCTCAAGTGATCCTCCCGTCTCAGCATCTCAAGTAGCTGGGACTATAGGAGCATGTTGATATACCTGGCTAATTTTTTATTTTGAGACAGAGTCTTACTTTGTCACTCTCAGTAGAGTGCTGTGACACCACAGCACATGGCAACCTCCAACTGTTGGGCTCAAGTGATTCTCTTGCCTCAGCCTCACAAGTTGTGCTGGCTATTTTTAGAGATAGCCTCTCACTGGCTCAGGCACTCCGTCTGCCTCAGCCTCCTGGAGTGCTGTTACCTGCCTAATTTTTTAAAAAAATACTTTGGGTGGCGCCTGTGGCTCAAAGGAGTAGGGTGCCGGCCCCATATGCCAGAGGCGGCAGGTTCATACCCAGCCCTGGCCAAAAACCACACACACGCACACACAAAAACTTTATAGAGATGTGGTTGCATGAGGTTTCCTAGGCTGGTTTTAAAGTCCTGGCCTCAAGCAATCCCCTCCGCAGCCTCCCAGGGTGCTAGGATTACAAGCCATTGTACTGAGGCTTAAAGAAAAAAATAATTTTAGTTAACTGAAATTAAAAATGACTTACAAGAGAGTGGTAATAACAACACTAAATACTATCATACTATCCAAAACTGGTGAGCTTCAGCATTTCCAAACACAAAATAGCCTGTCCTGTATTAGAGAACATGGAAGAGTGACAAGCTGAGACTCCCAACTTGAAGACATCGGGGAAGGGGGACAAGAGAGGAGGGGAGGCCAGGGGAGAAGGAAAGGACATCAGAAAAAAGTTCTCAAAGGAGATATAATAAAAATTGAAATCATTAAATAGAGAATATGAATAAACACAAAAGTTATTTTTTGAAGACTAAAGGATAAACCTCTGACAAGATTAATCAAGAAAGGAGAAAGCTCAAAAAATAATATTAGGAATAATAAAGTGACTTAACAGATGTAGAAGAAAAAGATATGAGTACTATCAATAACGTTATGCAAACAAATCTGAACATTTAGAGAAAATGGAAAAATTCCAAGAAAATATAATTTATTAAAACTTTCTCGGGCGGTTCCTGTGGCTCAGCGAGTAGGGCGCCAGCCCCATATACCGAAGGTGGCAGGTTCAAGCCCGGGCTCGGCTGAACTGCAAAACAAAAAAACAGCCGGGCGCTGTGGCGGGCGCCTGTAGTCCCAGCTACTAGGGAGGCTGAGGCAAGAGAATCGCTTAAGCCCAAGAGCTGGAGGTTGCTGTGAGCAGTGTGACGCCACGGCACT
>CAUYON010024282.1:0-11203 GCA_963573935.1 Arctocebus calabarensis | reverse complement strand
TGGCATCACAGCTCAAAGCAACCTCCAATTCCTGGGCTCAAGCGAGTCTCTTGCCTCTGCCTCCCAAGTAGCTGGACTATAGGCGCCCGCCACAACACCCAGCCATTTTTTTGGTTGCAGCCGTCATTGTTGTTTGGCGGGCCCAGGCTGGATATGACCCCACCAGCTCAGGTGTACGTGGCTGGCGCCTTAGTCCGTTGAGCCACAGGCACCGAGCCATAAAAAGAAAATATTAAATAGACATATAATTCCACAGAGTGTACTCTCCAGGTCTATTAAAGGCACAATGTGAACAGAGTCTGTTCAATGGCCAGTGCACACTCCACATCCCTCATCACACCTCCTTATATCTGGATGGCCTCCCTGGCCTCCCTTAAAGTGGATGGTTATAACCTATTGTCCAGTCGCTGGGGATTACTGAACACACTAGGCTCCCCATCATCTTAATGCCTTCAAGTTGCAGTTCAGATGCCACCTCCTCTTTGGAGCCTTCCCTGACTTTCTCAGATAGACTGAGGCTTTCTGGATACAGAATCCTGACCCACACATTTTCCAGAGAACTTCATGGTTCCCTTTCATTAGGGCACATGACTTACGGCATTAAGGACATGGAATCCAGAGAATGAAAATTTGAGTCTAAGTCACCCAGCAGCGCCAGCCCCTACCTAATACAATGGCACTGGTAGAACGAGAGGAAGATATTTAACAGAATATGATGGCAAGAGGTAGAAAAGATCTAATTCCACTCCTTGCCACTGCCCTCCTATGAACCTTACTGTAGGTTATAATCACAGCTGTTCTACGACCAGAATCTTCTTTGGTATCTATGCACAGGGTAACTTCGGCCCTCACTTCTCCAGCAGAAATGAAAAGTGAAAGTCCCTCCCTTTGTTTACCTTCCTGGGTTTCATTCCACAAACATGTGTAAGTACCTATGATGGTGCCAGGCACTGCGGGGCAGGATGGGCATGTAGAGTACCCAGGTGAAAAGACTTGGTTCCTGCCCAAGGAGCTGACAGGCTAGTGTGGGAGAGACGGGAATGAACAGATAACGTCTGCCTGATGCAGGAGGTGACGGGCAAATTTGGGAAGGCTTCCTGGGCTGGGTTTTCTGGGAAAAGTCCATGTCAGGGGCAGTGCCTGAGGCTCAAAGGAGTAGGGCGTCAGCCCCATATGCCTGAGGTGGGAGGTTCAAACCCAGCCCCGGCAAAAAATAAAAAATGAAGTCCATTTCAGCTGGGCAAAGAAACGTGGGAATGACAGTGGCAAAAGCCAGGAGTCGTGACAGTGTAGGGCATGGAGAATGAAACTTGAGATGAGGGTGTCAGGAAATGAAGCTCAGGAGAGAGGCGGGGCCGGCGTAGAAGGCTAGGCAGGTTAAGGGTCTCTCAGTTGCAAGTGACAGAAATTTCATTTGTAGTAGCTCAAGCAAAGGGGACCTTTTTGAAAGAAAACTGGAGCAACTCATGAACCCCCAGGTCAGGAAGACAGCAGAGCCTCAGAAATGGGCCAAAGGACAGGAACAGGACAGGACAGATATTATTGATAAGAAGGAAGATAAGACCTCTGGCAAAGCGAAGGGGGAAGCTGAATGGTCCTTCTGTCTAGGGGTTACACACAGCTTTTCCTATCCTACAGGCCGGGGGTTTGGGGAGATAGCATGCCATAACCGTTTGGTGCCAGGGGCTTGAGGACAGAAGTTAATTTGAAATTTGCCCTGTGTAGGAATGCGGTCTTCATTCGGGGTGAGTCCTCTGCTCTGGGAATGGCAGCTTAGGGGGAACTGCGGTCAGACTGGCTTTTATGAGTCTGTTTTGGAGAATGTGGACTGTGTTCAAGCTGGTCTGTGGGCCTGCTTGGGCCTAGGAAATAGGGTCCCTGTCCAGCCCCAAGTAGTGGAAACCCTGTATTATCCACAATCTTTTGAGGTTCCGTGAAAGTTGCTTTGAGCGCCACCTGGATGCATGTCTTCAAGTTCCCAAGTTCTGGAGAACCAAGTGCAGGCCCAAGTGCAGTCTTTCAGCTCTGTATACTTCCTTTGTTTTGACCCAAGAAAGCTGGTGACTTTCTCTTGAAGACTCCCTTTCACTTCTCTTGGCCTCAGTGACGACAAGATGTTACTTGTTGTGCCACATTAAGTGTTGACAAGCTGTCCAGACTGTCCGGCAGGTGTGATGCTGCTGGGATCCGGTCTGTTTCTAGTCTAAAGGCTTAGCTGAAGAGAAACGTCCTCACTCAACAACCATCCACATGGAAAACTACTAAGATGAAAGAGCACAATTTCAAAGAAAGTCTTTGCTTTTTTTTTTTCTTTTTTTAAATGTCCTTTAATTGAAAAATACTGAGTTGAACTTTATCCTTGCCACCCCTCTTGTACAAATGGGGCCTCTAGGCTACGAGCTGCCCAAGAAAGCAAATACTATACTTGGCTTGGCAGCTGAGACTCTGCTATAAAAAGTACAATTCCCGCTGAATAGCTCCTTTCTGTGACTCCTCCAGCCTCACACATGGTTGAGGTGGGCAGGGTATTCAGGTTAATGACAAACTGGAATCTGGGTTCTCAACAAAGAGCCTCTACATGACTGCCCAGTGCACAGAAACCAGGAGGCTGCAGAAGTCGTAGAAATGTTGCAAACAGCGAAACAAGACCCAAGATCAATTTAATTGTTGTTGGTCTGACTTCCCCCAGACATCTGTAAACCTGTATCCAGACATCATGATATTGATTCTTTTCAACTACCTTAATACGTCTACAAGTTCTCCTTGAAATCATAGTGAAAGGGAGTTTTTTTCCAACCTTAATAGAAGATACAGCATTTTAAAGCCAAAGAGGCAGCAGGGACAAGTTGAAAAGTTGCAAACCGTTGTGGTAATGACTGTCTAAAATATACACCAAGCAAAATAAATGAGCAGATGAAGTTTTCTAAAGGGCAAAGTGTCAGTGTTATTTATTTTCTCCTAAGAAAACACCCTCTTTGAACTGGGAGACAACTGCAGTGTGGAAACTGCAGGGGACCTTTCCAGCTCTGTGACCTAAATGCAAGGCCTGGAACACCCACATGCCTCCCGTGTCTACCTTCAGAGAGGGGACCTTCTCCGAAAGTGGAAAAATCGACCTTTCAACCTGGAGATGTTCTAATCCCGGACAGCCAGCAAAGATCTCTGCAGGCAAAACACTGGTGGAGACGTGGCAGGCTCGGCGAGGAACCACCCACTCAAGCAGCAGCCAAGGCTGTCCTGACAGGACCCACAGGTCCTACTTGTTTGTGAGCAGATCTGGGGTAGCTCTCAGAGAACCCCGAAATGCTTTGTCTGGTCTTGTGCCAGGGAGGACAGGCCAATGCCACTGAGTGGTTATTGTCCTTCTGACTTTGCTTGTGCTGGCAGGTGGAAGGAGCCTAGAGAAATTCTGGTGACAATGGCAAAACCAATCCTTGGCATCAGTTATGAAGCCTCACTGTGCCAGGAAGTGGACCAGCAGCTTTACTTGCTATGGGGTGAGTACACACAAAATTCATGTTGGTGAACAAATGGGTGTCTTGAAACCGTTCTTCCACAGTGGGCATCAGCCATGGGCCAAACATACTTCCATAATTCTTTGCATCCTCAGTTAGTATTCCCTGTTTTCCAATGAGGACAGTGAGACCCTGAGAAGTTACGGAGTTGCTCAGCGTCACCCAGCAGGTGGGAGCAGAGCTGGACGCAGGACTCCAGATTCGGCGCCATCTTCAAGACACCATGACCTTGCCCTCTCTGCTTTTCTCTCCCTCCTCACCTGTGAATCACCAGCCACTTTACCCTCACCCCTGTCTCCCTGTCCCCAGCAGCCATCTTTGCAGTCTCACAGCAGAGAACCATCTTTTCAGCTGCACATATTTTGTGCCTATATTTTTGCTCTGTTTTTCACTGCCACATAGAATCCCAGATCTTGGAAGGCTGGAAAGTTATTTAGAAGTTTTCATTTGCCTTTTGCCTTCTGTGTCCTTAGACATATTTCCCTGACCTTGACACAAGACCCGCTTGCCTGCCCAGATGATGTTAGTCTATTTCCAGAAAGGCTTTCAAGATGGTGTCACACAGAACAAGGGGCACAGACTGTGAACACTCTAGACAGTTGAAGGGTGGCAAGGAAACGTAGAGGAGGTCCTGCTGTGGAAACCCTTCTTTTAACTTGAAAGAAAAAATGTCTGACTAACAAATCATTTTGAATTTCAAGGTACTCGAAACATCTATAAAAATGAAACGGTTTAGAAATAAGTTGATTTGAGAAATTTTCCTCAACCCAACTAACTGTATCTCAGGATAATTTCTTTGGATGCAAACCAGAATTAGACTGGGAAGGACCCTTCAGTCCAGGTGATAAAAACCTTTCCCGTGCCCCACTTCCTTCCACGGAAGAGTGGAGGGGGCAGCTATAGGGAAACAGCTATACGGAAGCAGCTGTGGGGAAAGGCGCAGGCAACCTTGCACTCTGCGGCCACGTGGCCAAGTCTTGGTGGAATGCCCTGAAATCACCCCAGGTGCACGGCAAAGCAGGCAGTTTGTAAGGAGCGGTCTCAAGGTCACTTTGTCCACCTTTCTGTCTTGTAGCGGCTTCTCCAAAGCACTTTCTTTTAACCTGCCTGGTTTCAGTGCCGCCTGGGACACCTCACTCCTCTTTAGGATACAGCTAAAATCAATTCCCTGCCCCTAGGATTGGTGCCCCGCCTCGTGTGACACCACTCACCTGGCTCCTTTTGGTTTGGTATTGTCCTGTGGGACAAGGGAACGAACTCCATGCTGACCTTGCTTTTGCTGACTATGTAAGTAATAAAAAGTCTGAATCCATTTGGCTCCAAACCTATGGCTGAGTGCAAAGAATCTCTGTTTCCTAGGGACCACTTGACAGCAGCTACTTCTCAGGTGCCCTAGGAAGCCCTCCACATCACACTGTCTCCCAGGTGCCTTCTGCACAGCCATGACAATGCCCCATTCTGCCCCTGTTATAAGACTTGGGAACCGCTTCTTCTAAGAAGCAAAGGGCAGGAAGAAGAATCCTCTCTTCAAATCTCTAAATGATTTGCAATGAGATTTGCAATGAGATGGGCTTTACCACACTGGGGGTGCCCTAAAAGCCTTTTGGGGTGGGATGGTGGATAGGTTTTACCTTGGCAGATCAAGTCGTAGAAGTGACTAAGTGACTAATCAGAAGACTGATTTTGAGTCTTTAATATAATTCTTTTTAAAAAAGAGATGCTAAAATCAATTTTCCATGTCTGCCATGGAAGAGGGATGGATGGGGGCTGTGTCTGTTCTCCTAGTTGGTATCTGCCCACCTCTAAGGTTTAAGGAGCAAGGCAGCACGTGCAGAAGCACACTTGGGGAAGTCAAGGGAGCTTTCTTAACTTTCTTTTCTGAATATGGCCTTGCCTATAAATTCTCTTAAACAGATCTCTTCATTTGCTGGAAAATGTTAGGAATGGAGAAAATAAGTTTTACTTTAGTTTGATTCCTTTTCTAAGGAGGTTTCCAAATAAATCACCTGGAAACATTCAGGTTATGAAGGTTTCTAAACCAAGAGGTCTTTGTAATGTGTTGATTTTGGTCACCAGGTCCCGAATTCTCCACAGTGAAGTTTCTCGCTACACCACAGGCTAGGCACTGTTAACAACTGCCCTGGGTTTGCCAGGGTGGTGGTGGGGAGGGGGGGGACCAGGGAAAAAGGAATTGAGAAATTGGCCTCTCCTAAGGGTTTACATGGTCCTGGCACCATCTTAGCTGCCTTTATATCTATGATCCAAATTAAATTTCATAATTACACTTCCTGGCACCATTTTATTATAATTTTTGTTTTATAATAAACATATTTGTGGGGCACAGTATGATATTTTAATACATGTATACAGTGTGTAATGATCAAATCAGGGTAATTATCATATCCATCTCCTGAAACATTTATCATTTCTTTGTGTTGGGAACATTCAAAATCTGCTCTTCTACCTATTTGAAAATATACGGTAAATTGTTATTAATTATGGTCATCCCACAGTGCTACAGGATGTTAAGATGCCTTCCTCCCATCTTGCTGTACAGTTGCATCCATTACCCAGTCTCTGGCCATGCCACCTGCCCTGTTCCCTTCCCTTGCTCTAGTTACCACTATTCTACTCTTTACTTCCAGGAGACCAACTCTTTAAGCTTCCACATATGAGAACAGCACAGGCAGGCCCTGGGTTATGAATGAGATAGGTTCCGTAGGTTTGTTCTTAAGGTGAATTTGTATGTAAGTTGGAATTGGTACATTTAGCTGTTACCTGTAATAGCCTCCATTCATAAGTGTGAATTGGAGGTCAGTCAGATGTCTATAACTGGAGAACTGACTGTATTTATCTTCTGTGCCTGGCTAACGTCACTATGTCCTCCAAGCTCATCCATGTTGCCCTGATGACAGGTTTTCATTCTTTTTTCTTTTCTTTCTTTCTTTCTTTCTTTTTTCTTTTTCTTTTTTCTTTGAGATACAGAGAAGACTGTATGGCCCTTTTGCAACAATGGCATGCAAATTTGTGAAGTGTTCTATATTTTTGACAAAGTCTCTGAGCCAGAGTGCCAGTAACCTCAGACTAGCATAAAGTAACTCAAACTCTTGGGTTCAAGTAATCCTCCTGCCTCAGCCCCCTGAGTAACTGGAACTACAGGTGCCTGCCATGATGCCTGGCTAATTTTTCTATTTTAAGGAGAGACGGGTCTGTCTTGCTTAGGCTGACCTTAACCACTTGAGCTCAAGGGATCCTCCCACCTCAGCCTAGCAGAATGCTAGGATTACAGGCAGGAGCCACCTAGCCTGGCCAGGTTGTCATTCTTTTTATAGCTGAATAGTATTCAATTGTGCGTACCCACCCCATTTTCTTTTTGTGCATTTCCATCTTTCTTTTTGTGTGTGTGGGAGGTAATACAAGGGTACATATGTTTAGATTACATTATTTATATTTGTAAGTTAACATCCAAAGTCCAAGATGTAGTTGTGTCAAAAATATAGAGCACTTCACAAATTTGCACGTTGTTGTTGCAAAAGGGCCATTCTAATCTTCTCTGTATCTTTCCAAGTTTTAGTATAAGTGCTGCTAAAGTGAACACACATGACATTTTCTTTATCCATTCATCTGTTGATGGGTAGTTAGGTTGAGTCTGTATCTTGGCTGTTGTGAACAGTGCTGCAATAAACAGGGAGTTTGACTAGCTATCTCTCCAGCATAATGATTTCCTTTCCTTTAGATATGTACTCAATCATGGGATTCCAAGCATCCTTTTATAAAGGAAAAAGTAGAGATACAGAGAAGTTAGGTAACTTGTCCTAGGATCACACATCTGTTAAATGTCAGGAACATTTCTGAGAAAATATAATAAAACTGTACACTGACATTTTGAAAAAAGTTACAATAATTATTTAAGTTTGCTCCTCATCAAAGAAAACTTAAAAAGCCAGTAAGCTAAAAAGTCAAGGAGCAAAATAAGGTGAAGTTATGAAGATGGTTCAAATTTATAAATTCTGAATAACAGAGAGTGAAAATGGAAGAAGAATGTCAAAAGTGTGAAGTCAGGAATTGACAATTAATTAAAGAATTACTGTTTTAGAACTTTCACGTATGTATAAAAACTTCTCAAATGGCCAGATAAGAATAACTTTCCTGAAACTGCAATTAATTATACATACTTAAAAAGGTATGTTATTTTGTAAAAATCTAATTACTATGGACTTAATCATTTAAAAAAAATGAAAACTATTGGTTTATTTTAAAGTTAACCAAACTTGGCGGCCTCTGTAGCTCAGTGAGTAGGGCATCGGCCACCATACACCGAGGCTGGCAGGCTCGAACCTGGCCGGGCCAGCTAAAACAACAATAACAACTGCACCAAAAAAATAGCCAGGCTATGTGGCAGACACCTGTAATCCCACCTACTTGGGAGGCTGAAGCAAGATAATCACTTAAGCCCAAGAGTTTGAGGTTGCTGAGAGCTGTAATGCCATGGCACTCTACCCAGGGAGACAGCTTGAGATTTTGTCTCTAAAAAAATTTTTTAAAAAAGTTAACCAACCTTTTAATGACTTTGTTGTGCCTGGTTTTTGTTGGAAAGCATGTGAATATTGGCTTCTAGCCTGGAGGTCCACAGTTTCAGCTGATCCTCTAGGTGGGGACCTGTCCTTTGTGACCCTAAGGGCATCTTGGTTGGTGTTAGGTAGGAAAATGTAGATTTCCACCAGTAAATGGTTGAAAAGCAAAAAAGCATTTTTCAAGCATTTTGCCAGATGTGTGACTATTCTACTGCATTTTTCCCTATTTCAGTCAGATCTTCCTTAGCATTAAACAATGACTTCAAAATATCATCAACTGAGAGCTCAATCAGTTCCACCTGTAGCTCTTTAGGTGCATTGGTGATATAGCAGCTTAGGTGAGGCTAAAACGCTACTTTGAGTGTGATGTCATGATTCTCAAAGTCATGAACCTTTCAGTCTCCAGTTAATAGGTCTATAACAGCTGCATATTCTTTAAATGATTCATATATATCATCCTACTTATCAATGACCTTTGTTAACTGAGTAAAAATGTTCATCTAAAATTTCCTTTATGGTTTGACGCCCGTAGCACAGTGGTTATGGAGCCAGCCATATATATACATACAAGGTGGTGGACTTGAACCCAGCCCAGGCCAGCTAAACAACTGCAACAAAAAGATAGCCAGGCATTGTGGCAGGCGCCTATAGTCTCAGCTACTTGGGAGGCTTAGGCAAGAGAATCACTTAAGCCCAAGAGTTTGAGACTGCTGTGAGCTGTGATGCCATATCACTCTACTGAGGGTGACATAGTGAGACTCTGTCTCAAAAAAAAAATAATAATAATAAATAAAATAAAATTTCCTTTAGAAGAAGTGTTTTGAAAAAGATACCTTTTACCAAGAGTGACATAGTGAGAACCTGTCTCAAAAAAAAAAAAAAATACCTTTTTTCAAAACTCTTTTTGAAATGCTTGTATTTTTTCCCACATATCACATACAGACATATTTCTTGCAAAGAAATATTCGGGTCATTTTGATTTGACATAATATCACACATAAATGCTGTATTCCTTTAAAAATCATCATCAATAATTCACATTGCTGATCCCGTTTTTCATAAAATTTAACTATTTGTTCACACAGACATAAAATTTTCGATAATACTTGTTCCTGTGACAGTCAATGCACTTTCAAAGGATACCAACCTGATTACCTCATCATTCAACTTTAGCAACTGAGGATATTGCAGTTTCACAAATTTAGTTAGCAATACTTACAATTTGTGGTAAAATATCACTTAAAATAAGTAATAACTTTAGTACAGAGATTTTGCTGATACAAGATACAATGAAAAGAAATGAAAGCATACTTTTTTAAATCTGTGCATCAAACCCTTCATGTTTTCCTGCCATGGAAGGTGCACCATCTGTACATACACTCGCTAAATTTACCAAGTTCAGTCCAACTTCACAACATTTATCTTGAAAGTTGTTGAAGATATCTGTTCCCTGTGTTCTGTTTGCAAGAATGCCCAAAGTTGAGCAACTCTTTGTAGCCAAAAACAATCTTCTGTTTTGATCTGAATGAATTTTAAAACCTGTGCCAAGTCAGTAGTATCAGTTGATTTATCCAAAGCAATTGAAGAATATATATTTTCCTTTTGAAGTATGGCATGACATTGTTGTTAAGTTGAAGGCTAATTCATGCTGCTGATCAGTTATGGTTCTCCTTGAAAGAGGTACTTGTTTGTACTGAGAGATGTTATCAGGGTCTAAGCAACCTACAACTTTGACAATGTAGTCGTCACAATTCCTATCTCACTGAACAGCTTCTCTTTTTTCCCCTGAGTATATAAGCTACTTTATAAGTTGCATTAGCAGCATAATTTCTAGGTTTTATTGCTGCTTGAAAGAACTATTGCCATTGCTTTTCATTTTTTAACTTCGGCAATGCAATCTTTCACATTGCTCCCTCTAATTTAAGATATTTTTGGTCCTCATGAGTGTTAAAATGCTGATTGATAAGCATGGAACTTCTTTAATTTTTTTTTTTTTTTTGAGACGAAGTCTCACTCTGTCACTGTGGGTAGAGTGCCATGACTTAGCTCACTACAACCTCAAACTCTTAGGCTCGAGCAATCCTTCTGCCTCAACCTCCTGAGTAGCTGGGACTACTGGTAGTGATGTATGTCACCAAACCTGGCTAGTTTTTGGTTTGGGTTTTTTTTTTCTATTTTTAGTAGTTTTAGTAGAGACAGTATCTCACTCTTGCTCAGGCTGGTTTCAAACACCTGAGCTCAAGCAAACTACCTGCCTCAGCTTCTCCCAGAGTTCTGGGTTTACAGGTGTGAGCCACTGCAAACAGCCAAGTTTCTTTAGTGTTGATATACAGTATCACAGAGCAAGCAAATCATCTTATCTTTAGCAAAAACAAGATACAACCGCCATTCTTAACCCTCATTAAAACTCCATTTTTGAGAGTAGATCAACTCCCCCAAGGAATGACAAGATAGAAGAAGCACAAGATCCCTTGCATAAGCA
This sequence comes from Arctocebus calabarensis, assembly GCA_963573935.1. NCBI lineage: Eukaryota > Metazoa > Chordata > Mammalia > Primates > Lorisidae > Arctocebus > Arctocebus calabarensis. The sequence continues at coordinate 632 of CAUYON010024282.1, read as the reverse complement.
AATGGCTGAGATGTCAGAAGTTGAGTTCAGAGTCTGGATAGCAACTAAGATCAGCACAATGGAGAAAAAGATGGAATTAGAATTTCAAGCAGTAATCCAAAAGATGACTTAAAAGATGTCTCAAGAACTGAACGAGTTCAAAGAGAAAAAAACCAAAGATATTGACACATTGAGACAATAAGTTGTAGTCCTCAAAGATCTGAGAAATACAGTAGAATCCCTCAGTAACAGAATGGAGCAAGCAGAAGAAAGGATTTCTGAAACTGAAGACAGAGACTTCGAACACTCCCAAATACTCAAAGAGATAGAGAAATGGAAGGCAAAAGCGGATCATTCTCTCAGATAGCTCTGGGATAATTCGAAGAAAACCAATATTCACCTTATAGGGATACCTGAAAATGATGAAGTGGCGTCACGAGGCACAGAGTGTCTTCTGTATGAGATTATGAAAGAGAACTTTCCAGACATGCCAAGAGATTCTGAAATTCAGATAGGAGACAGTTTCAGGACCCCAGCATGACCCAACCCAAATAAGACAACCTCCAGCACATCATAATTAAGTTCACGAAAGTTAATATGAAAGAGGAAATTCTGAAAGCAGCCAGATGTAAGAAATCCATTACCTACAAGGG
>CAUYON010024278.1:0-10097 GCA_963573935.1 Arctocebus calabarensis | reverse complement strand
ACCTTTTGAGCTGAGTTTATCAGCAGCACTTCCAGGTGGTAGAGACAGACACAGGTCAGCTATACCACGAGGCAGCCAAAAGAACTCTTTCAGATCACATGCATGGTACATATTCGAAGGGTCAGGAGAAAACTTCTAAATGCAGATCCAAAATGTTTTCATATAGTAAACCAGAAAATATCATGAATGTTATGTCAATCAGGTTGATGAAAATATCTCAGATTGCATGTGAAGCCTGCACACTGTACCCCATGATTGAATGAAAGTACACAGCTATGATTCAATAAAAAAAAAAAAAAAGGAACTATCCATTTTGAGAGCAAGCACTCTGGTGACACCTTAGCCATTGCAGGCTGTGTTCTGCTCCTTTTTTTTTTTTTAATCTGCTGGCAAACTGGCCTAGACACCAGACAAGAACTTAGATATTTACCTGTTTTTTTAAAAGGCACAAATCAGACCTGAATGCAAGCCTAAAATGTTCTGTTTATCTCCTGAACTTACCAATACCCCTTTCTCAACTTTTTGGAATCAAATGAACTTCCTCAAACAAAAATACCCATAGCCCAGATTTCACTTCTATCTAGACACAGCCTGGTAAATATCCTTGAGATTTTACAATCCTTTTACATACCTGAGCAACCAATATTTCTCAGGTCATAATTGAGGTCTATGATGTTTCAAAATAAGAGAAAAGCAGAAGAAGGAGAAATATGTCTGTTTCTTTCTCTTTTCTGAGCCTCGCCTGTGAAAATCCTTTCCTGAGCTCAACAATATTGTTTTGCATTTCCATGTTAATTGAACTCACTGGAGACTGTTGAATTCTCCCAGGCTATTCCCCAAATGGAAGTGGATTGCTATGATCTGAACACTTACGCCGCCTTAAAATTCATATGTTGAAAACATCACATTGGTGATGGTATTAGGAGGTAGGGCCTTTGGGAGGTGATTAGACTGTGAGGTTGGTACCCGCATGACGAGATTAGTGCCCTTATAAAAGAGGCTTCAGAGAGCTTCCCAGACCTTTTAACCTTGTGAGGACTCAGTGAAGTCCAGAAAATAGGTCCTCACCAGATTTTAAATCTGCCAGTGCCTTGATCTCAGACTTCCCAGGTTCCAGAACTGTGAGAAACAATTTTTTGTTGTTTATAACCTACCTAATGGACTAAGGCATGGGTCAAAGTGTAGAATGTGGCACCACTGCGTCAACTATCTGACTAGACCCTTGTTTTGACTTCTGGTCTTATTTGTTAATGGCATCCCTAAGATGAAGGCCAACCTGGACCCCATGATTGTTGTATTCTTCTCATGTGGCAGCGGGTATCCACTCTAGGATCCTGAAGACTGTATAGCACAGTCTCCAGACAAATGTATCCTTTCTTATCAGCTGGAAATTTAGTCACTATTCTCTCTCTGATCCCCTTTCTGGGTTAATTGAAATGTATCCTTGTAGACCTTCAAGGGCAGTGGTTCTCGAAATGTGGTCCCAGATCATTTGCATCAGAGTCATTTGGGGTGTTGTAAAAATGAAGATTTCTGGCCTTCCTCCTAAGCCTGTTTAATCTCCAGGGCTGGAGTTTCAACAATGAAAGTAAAACAAAAAAACAAACAAACCAAAAAAAAAAAAGAAAACACAGGTGATTTTGATGCATAATCAGATTTTTGAACCTCTTATTAAAGCCAAAATTAGAAGCAGATGTAATCAGTTTTGTTTAATGTTCCCTTTCTTTTTGCTCCTTATGCTTTTGGTCTTCCACTGGTAGGTGTACCCACTAAATTGGCAGTGTTCCTGGTTCCATGTAAGCGCATTATCCACATCACCGTAAAGGAGGGGATGAAGAGACACGTGAGGGAAAGTCCAATGAGAGTATATGACATACGATGTACCATCTACCTATGTCTTGAATTGGTTTAATAAAGTCACTGTGGGACATTCTCATGCCAATTCTGATGCTAACTCACTCATCAGGATCTGAAGCCTGCTGAAAATTAGAGCATCCATGGGAGGAGGAAAAAGAGTAGTAAAAGGAAGTCTTGAATTGATTGGAGTTAATAGACCAAAAACAACTGGGATTGCCAATGTTACATTTTTGATCATCAGCAGTTAGTGGAGGCTTGGGTACTAAGTTAGAGTTAGATACAGAGACAACTCAGAGAAATACTAGACTAGATACATTAGGAATAGCTATTTACACTTCCGTATGTTTTCATGTGGAAATTCCTTCCCAGCATTTCTTGAGATACTTAAATATTTTTTTGAATACTAAGAAAGCTCAGTAGATAAATGAGAAAAATGGGAGAGAAGTATTATAATTCTTTGCAAGAACTAAAGCTTAAAAATCAATGGATCAATGCTACTGATTCAAAGGATTGTGCTGATGTCAAGTCAAAGCAAGAGCAGAAGATGTGGGGACAAGAGTTAAGGCAGACAGGTTTGGAAACCTGGACAGAAGCACATGGAAAAGAAGCGGTTTAGTAGCCAAGACCCAGTCCGTCAGGCTGGCATATGGCTGTTTCCATGTTTTAGGTTGTGTTGCGGCCTTTATTGTTAATGATGACTTATGCTTATAAAAAACATAGATATTTATATGTTTTTATACTTACCATACTTTATATACCTCTATGAATGGTATTCTAAGAAATAACAAGTTTTAGCATTCAAATAAGTTCTTAGATTGGCAAATTTCACTCATGAGTCTTTGCAGTGCTATTAGTCTTCCTAGGCAATCCAAATGTTCTGAGAATACCACTATCAAGTTTGCTGGAATTGTTCAGAGCTTGCATATTTGTTACATTCTGTAGTTACATATAAATATCACCAAAATAATATTTGTTATTTATCAAACACATTTTTATATATCTATAATAATAAAGAACATGCAAATGTTAGAAATATTTTAAGAATAATTTACGAGAATTATCTCTGGGAATCTTGAGAATTCTTGAGAATTCCAATTTCTCATTTTCTGAGTCCTCAACGTACATACCTGTCAGAAACTTGGGAACATTAGGTCTACTGTCTTTTTTTTCCTTAATTTTAAAGTGTCAATTAAAAATTAAGACATTTGAGACATTTCCTGAATCGTATCACTTAAGATTCCTTCAGTTAAAACACCATAGAACATGAGTTCACAGTCCTAATTATACAAAAAACAGTTAACCACGCATGAGAATTGAATTTATAGTTAGCCAAAGGGAAAGTGATTAATGGAAAATACATCTGAAGAGTTCTGCAAATGTAACACAAAGATACATAGTAGTGAGGGACAGAGAGCAAAGAGATACGAAAGATGGAAAAAGCAAGCCCAATATATAAAATGAAACTGGAGTTCCAGGAGGACCCTAGAGAGGATATGATAGAAAATACTGGAAAAGATAATGCTTTGGAATTTCCAGAAACGACTACAGACACACATTCTGATTCAGAATGCACAGCAAGTCCCAAAGAGAGGCTACAATTTTAGTAACAAGAGCAAAAAAGAATGTTATCCATAAGTAACTACAGTGAAAAGGACAGTGGATCTGTCAATAAAAAAGAAATAGAAGATAGAACAACAGCTGCAAAGTTTAAGAAACATTAATGTCTACCTAGAATTTAATAATGAAGGCAATATGAACTTTCATAACAAGAACCGAAGGAAAAGCAGCAGCAAGGTGGAATAACAACATGAAATAAACACTTGCAAAACGTGTGAGACAAGAGGAAGTGATAGGAAGATTTCTGAAGCCTGTCTATATATAGAGAGAGAAATTTAAAATTCACGTGTGTATGTTAAAAAGCATAGAGAAAGGTTCTGTTTTGGGACTAGATGAAGAAATGAAGTAAGTATGGTTCCCCTGCTTCTTCCACTTAATGTAGCTATAAATTTGGACAGAAGAGCAGCTATTTGAGGACTTTTTTTGTTTGTTTGTTTGTTTGTTTTTTTGAGACAGACTCTCACTTTGTTACCCTCAATAGAGTGCTGTGGCATCACAGCTCACAGAAACCTCAAATTCTTGTGCTTTAGCAATTCTCCTGCCTCAGCCTCCCGAGTAGCTGGGACTACAGGCACCTGCCACAATGCCTGGCTATTTTTTGGTTGTAGTTGCAGTTCCTGTTTGGCAGGCCTGGGCTGGGTTTGAACCCACCAGCACTGGTGTATGTGGATGGCCCCCTAGCCGCTGAGCTACAGGTGCTGAGCCATATTTGAGGACTATGAAAAGTAAAGAATAGCAGGCAGATTCAGGAAGAAGGCAAAAATTCAGAGTACCACTGACCTGTTAGTGAATTTACTAATTTCCTTTCCTGGTCCAGTATTCTCCCCACTTTGGATTCAACACAGCACGTACTCAAAAGTAAGCCTTAGTGGGGATGGAAGCGCTCACAGGAGAAACTTTGTTTGTGTATTACTTGTGGCAAAGGGAGTAGAAAAAGAATCTCTGGCCGAAGCATTCAGAGAGAGTGTGGAAATTACCCATTTTTCTCCTGTGTTCTCCCATGCCCCCTCTCCCCAGCATTCCTGAACAGGCTGTGGCAACAGAGACACAGAGAACTGTAGGAGCCTAGGGCTCAGAGGGAGGGAACTTCCTCTCTGACTGGAGGAGTGGTCCCAAGGGTACGAGGGAACTCCTGGGCTATTTCCCCCTCATCCCCTCCCTTCAACATTTGGCCCCAAAGCAGACATAGGAAGTACACAGCAGAGCAGGGAGCGGAAGCTCCAGTTTTCTGGCAAGAGGGCGGGAAAGGAGGACACCAGGGAACAGTAAAGTACTGGGGAGATGGTGGAGAGGGACAACCTTGAGGAAATGACTCTTCAAGGCATTTATAAATTCCTGGCTCACCCTTGGGTTGTGTAAGCCTAGATCTTAAATAAGCAGACACAGACTTTGAAGTTTGAACTACGGCATAGACTGGTCAATGGTGAGTGCATATGTTGGACAGATCAAATAGCGCGACTTTGGAAAGGTTTTCGAAGTGGAAATTAACACTAGAATCACAACCCTCAGAGGGTGGACTGAATTCAACCTGCTTAATTACCTGTCAAGACAAAAATCTCACTATTATTTGTAGGATTTAAACAAAACCCAGAGAGTCCTAACACCATATTCCAAAAGTCTTGAATACAATCCAAATGCTTGGCATATGAAGAACCAGGAAAATCACATGAGAAAATATAATTAGTAGATGCCTATGTTGAGATAATAAAGATGCTGGAATAAGAACTTTATAACAGCTATTATAAAAATGCTCAACTAAGTAAGAAGCAAATATTCTCGAAATAAGTGTATGGTAGATAGAAAGTCACAGTGAAACAATGTAAGATATGAAGAACAACCAATTGGAAATTTAAGAACTGATTCCAGAGAACTGAAACAAAAAAGCAACCGGCTCAAACTCACTGACTGAACTTCAGAGTAGAATGGAGATGACAGAAAAAAGAGTCAGTGAACTAAAAGCTAGGTCAATAGAAATCATCCAATCTGAATAAGAGAGAAAAACTTAAAACAACAACAACAAAAAAGAACAGAGCCACAGAGACCTGTAGAAAAATACCAAAAAGTCTTACATATGTATTACCAGAGTTTTAGAAAGAGAGGGGAAAGAGGGCAAACCAGAAAAAAAATATTTGGACAAAACAATGGTTGAAAAGTTCCCAAATCTGGTGAAACATATAAACCTACAGATTCAAAAAAATTCAATGAATCCCAAGCAAGATAAACACAAAAGAATGCACATCCACATACATAATAATCATCCTGCTAAAAACTGAAGACAAAGGGAAAGATAATGAAAGCAAGCAGAGAAAAATAATGTATTACTTGTAGGGACAACAATACCAATTATGATTGATTTCTCATTAGAAACCAGGGAGGACAGAAAGGAATGATAATTTTTGGGATGCACAATGAAAGAACTCTCAATCCAGAATTCTTTGTATAGCAAAAATATTCTTCAAGAATCAAGGAAAATTAAAAACAGTCTCAGATAAAGAAGAGCTGCTCTAAAACAATTGTTTAAAGAGACGTGATCAGATAGCAGGGAAATGAAACCAGAAGGAAACTTGATCAGGAATGATGGAAGAACACAGCAATGTGCATGTGTGTGTGTACAGATATATTGGTATATCTGTGTGTATACATATGTGTGCACGTATATTTATGTATAGATAAAACAGACAATGAATTCTTTCAAATAAATTTGAAAATTGAAAGAAGAAATGTTTACACTTTTAAAACAATCTCAGAAGAACAGAAGAGAACAATTCTCATCTTATGAGGTGAGGTCAAGTGAAATAGAACAAAACCAAATAAAGATAGATGAAACAAATAGCAACAAAACCACGTGCACAAATATGCACAAAGATGAAACATGCCCCACAAAATATTAGCAAATTCAAAAGAGCAATAATATAAAAATAATCATATACAATGACCAAGTGAGGTTTGTTATATAAATGCAAGACTTTCAATACTTGGAAATAAATCAATGTAAATCAATATATTAACAGTGTAGGCTTGGCACCCATAGCACAGTGGTTGTGGTGCCAGCCACATACATGGTGGATGGCGGGTTTGAACCGGGTCTGGGCCAACTAAACAACAATGATAACTTCAACAATAACAACAAAAAAATAGTGAGGCGTTGTGGTGGGCGCCTGTAGTCCCAGCTACTTGGGAGGCTGAGGGAAGAGAATCTCTGAAGCCCAAGAGTTTGAGGTTGCTGTGAGCCGTGATGCCACAGCTCTCTATCGAGGGTGACATAGTAAGACTCTGTCTCAAAAAAGAAAAAAAAGTATATACATATACACAGCATAAAGAAGGAAAACCACGTAATTAAAAGAATTTGATGCTGAAAACAAATGGACAAAATTCAAATTCAATATCCATTCATGATAAAAAACTCTCAGCACACTGAAGGTGGTGGGTTCAAACCGGGCCTTGGCCGAACTGCAAAACAGAAAAATAGCCGGTGTTGTGGTGGGTGCCTGTAGTCCCAGCTACTCAGGGGGCTGAGGCGAGAGAATCGCCTAAGCCCAGGAGCTGGAGGTTGCTGTGAGCTGTGTGATGCCACGGCACTCTACGGAGGGCAGTAAAGTGAGACTCAGTCTCTACAAAAAACACCAAAAACAAAAACAACAACTCTCAGCACACTTAGAAAGACACTTCATCAACTTAATTATGGGCATCCATTAAAAGCCTAGAACCAGTGTCGTACTTGACTGTGAAAGACTGTATGATTTATCCCTAAGATTGAGAACAAGGCAACGCTTCTATTCAACATCATACTATATTTCCTAACTGGTGTAATAAGGCAAGAAAAAAAAGATATATGGATTGCATAGGAAAAAATAAAGATGCACAGATGGCATGATTGTTAATATCCAAAGATACACAGATAGCAAATAACCACATTGTAGATATTCACTATCATCAATCACTAAATAAATTCAAATTAAAAGCATGATGAAATGCCACTAAACAAATTATCAGAATGGCTAAAATTAAACATACTGGCAATACCAAGCATGGGAGAATACAGATCAACCAAAAGGTTCAGACATTGCTCCTGGGAATGCAGAATGATGCAGTCACTCTGAAACATTCTTTGGCAGTTTCTTCTATTATTAACCATATACTTACCATATAACTCAAAAATTCCACTTCTCAGCACTTATTTTAAAGAAATGAAAATTTGTGTTCACACAAAAACCTTTATGCAAGCATTTATGGTGGCATTCTCTATAGTTGCCCCCAGGTAGAAACAATCCAAATGTCCTTCAACAAGTGAGTGATATACTGTGGTGTATTCATATCACACAGTAGTTTTCAGCAATAACAAGGAATGAAGTATTGACACAGAACAATTTGGATGAACCTCAAAGGCATTCAGAGTAAGAAAGGCCAGTCTCCAAAGGTTACATTCCATTTATATTACATTCTTGGAAAGATATAGCAATGGATAACAGATGAAAGGTTAGAGATTTGTCCATATCTAAATTGGACTGCTTTTCTGGTTGTTGTTGGGTTGTAAGAGTTTCTTATAGATTCTGGACACTAGACTCTTATAAGACATATGATTTATAAATATTTTCTCCCATTCTGTAGGTAGTCTTTTTACTTTCTCAATAATGTCATTTGATGCACACAATTTTTAAATTTGAAGTTCAATTTATTTTTTTCTTTTTTGCTTATGCTTTTGGTGTCAAATTGAAGACTCTATTGCCAAAGCCAAGGTTATGAAGAATTAGCTCTATGTTTTATATTTAGGTCATTGATCCGTTTCAAGTTATTCTTTGTATATGGTGTGAAGGAAGGGGTCCAATATAATTCTTTTGCATGTGGTTATCCATTTATCTTAGCACCATTTGTTAAAGAGACAATTTTGCCACTGTTGGATGTTTTTGGCACTCTTGATGTCAAAAAATTGGCCATAAATGTATGAGTTTATTTATGTACTCCAGACACTATTCCGCTGGTCTATATGTCTGTCCTTATGTCAGTATTGCACAGTTTTAATTATTGTAGTATTGTAGTTAAGTCTTGAAATTGGGAAATGTGAAGTCTCCAACTTTCTTCTTCTTTCTTAATACTGTTTTGGATATTTGGCTCTTGAGAGCTTGTTTAGCAGTCCCTGTTCTACTTGCATACCCTTGACCGTAGAACAGCCCTCTTCTGTCAAAGAAGTTTGTCCTCTTCAACCACATGCACAGCTTCAGGAGGGACGCATATGGATCAGTAAGGGAGGGAGGAGATGCTTGCCTAACTAGCCAGAGCAGCCAAATGGGGTGACAAATGTCACAGCCAGATCGCTCTCATATCCTGTTTTGGCTATTTGAGATCCCTTGCAATTGCATGTGAATTTGAAGATTAGAATTTTCATTTCTGCAGAAAAAGCCTTTAGAATTTTGATAGAGACTTGATTTTTTTTTTTTTAATACAGTGGGCTGTCATAAAAATGAAAGTGGTTAGTCCTCTAGGCTCATGCCCTAGTTTAGTAGCAACATAATATAGTAGAAAAAGCCTAACTAGTCTCATGCCCTAGTTTAGTAGCGATGTAATATAGTAGAAAAAGCCTATAGTTCTTGGATCAGTTGCTTAATCTTCAGGGCCTTGTTTTCTCCAGTTATGAAATGAAGGTTTCAAGGGTGAATTCTAAGCTTCCTTTAACTCCGATACTATTATCTAATTGTAGGTTATCACAGAATAAAGCAAGTAAAATTTTGGAGAAAAGTTTCAGAGGATAGGGACTCCTAATAATTCATTGTCCTGTAACAACTTGAATAGTAACAAGGAGAAGAACAACACCTGCGGCTGAATGTACTATAAATCAATAGTGATCAAAACAGCATGGTACTGGCACAAAAACATAGAGGTAGATATTTGGAACAGAATAGAGAACCAAGAGATGAACCCAAATACCTACCGCTATTTGATCTTCGACAAGCCAATTAAAAACATGCAGTGGGGAAAAGACTTCCTATTTAACAAATGGTGCTGGGAAACCTGGCTGGCGACCTGTAGAAGACTGAAATTGAACCCACACCTTTCTCCACTAATGAAGATAGACTCACACTGGATTAAAGATTTAAACTTAAGACATGAAACTATAAAAATACTAGAAGAAAGTGCAGGGAACACTCTTGAAAGCATTAGCCTGGTGAATACTTTATCAGCAGGACCCCCAAGGCAATGGAAGCAGTATCAAAAATACACTACTGGGATTTGATGAAACTAAAAAGCTTCTGCACTGCCAAGAACACAGTAAGTATAGCTAGCAGAGAGCCCTCAGAATGGGAGAGAATATTTGCAGGTTATGCCTCTGACAAAGGTTTAACAACCAGAATACACAGAGAACTCCAATGTATTAGCAAGAAAAGAACAAGCGATCCCATCTCAGGATGGGCAAAAGATCTGAAGAGAAACTTCTCTAAAGAAGACAGGCACATGACCTTCAGACACATGAAGAAATGCTCATTATCCTTAATCATCAGAGAAATGCAAATCAAAACTACCTTGAGATTTCATCTAATTCCAGTAAGATTAGCCCACATGATGAAATCCCAAAACCAGAGATGTTGGCGTGGATGTGGAGAAAAGGGTACACTTCTACATTGCTGGTG
>CAUYON010024267.1:0-19492 GCA_963573935.1 Arctocebus calabarensis | reverse complement strand
TCTTGATCACTATATAAAGACATTGATACTCTACATTTAATAAGTTTCCCCAGCACCCTGCTAAGATGCACCGTAGGTGTGATCCCACCAATTGCCCTCCCTCCACCCATACTCCCCCCTCCCCTCCCCTCCCTTTCCCCTTTCCCTGTATTCCTATGCTACAATCTTTTTACAACAAACTTACAACATCCAAGTTTAGCATATTTTTTGACTTAGGAAAACAGCTTTAGAGATTGATATACTTTTGCTATGATCTTTTTGCATTTAACTAATATAAAACTAAGGTGTTATCTATTTAATAGTTCCTCTGTTCTCATATGTATGTATGTATGAACATAATGTATATACACATATCAGTATGAAAAATATTTTGTATAAACATTTTTCTTTCATAATTATAGATATTACTGGGAACTTACTTTCTGAAGCCTAGGTTTGAGCAACTTAACTCTATGAATAATAGAGTATTAATAATACCCAGAATATTAGCGAGTGAAATATTATCATTGATTTACATTTTTCCACAAAGGAGAAAGTATATTAAAAGCCAAGTTTGTGTTTATTGCATTTGATCCATTTGCACATTTTATTTCTAAATATTTCCTATACAAAAACTTAAGAGTTCTATTTCTATCTCTTTTCATTCTGATAAAAATCACAGCATTTAAACTTAACATAGAGAAAAAAAATTCATCATAGATTGACTTAGGAAAAAAACCCAGCATTTTCAAAATAAGTTGAAAGCTCAAAACATTCACCCACTGAACCCTTCAATCCAAAATTTATATGTAAGCAAACAAACATCAACTGAATGCATTGTTTTTGAAATCTGTTTTAAGGAGAAGATTGAACAGGGTAAAGCAACTTACAACCAAAAGAATTCAGAAAATCTATTCATATGAGAGAAATTGAGGTATTTCTCTTCATGCCAAGTGACTTGAGAAACTTGTGTTTTTGGTGCTGAAAAGGAGGAACACTATGAAATTCTTTTCAAGAAATAGAAAAATTCAGTCTATTGTGAGAAAAGTTCCAGAGGCAGAAGGAAGAAAGGGAAAGATTTCGCTTACCTTCCTGAGGAGGGTCCTGGAGAGTGTGGGAGCTGTCCTGGGTGCTGAAGTCCCAGCAGGCAGAAGAAGGCTCCGCCAATTCTCTGCCCTTAGTCCTGGCTGAAGGTTGGCTGTTATTGCCGCCTACTGCTCTTCCCTCTACCCTGACCAGCCTTTCAAACCCCATCTTTTTATAGGGCTTATGCTTAGGGCTGAGCAATCACAAAGCTCTCTAAAGGACGTCACAGGATGACGGTCTTGGGATGAATAGACCTGAAGTTCTTATTTAATTGTCATTATGTCTTATTTATATAAATCTAAAGTGAGTAACTTCAAGATGTAAGATAAGAGGAAATTTACTTTGTTTTAAACAACAAAAGGTACCAAGTTTAATGTGAAATGTTTTAATCTTTAATTACTCATAATGAAATAAGAAAATGATTATAGTGTTATAACTAGGGCTATATTCTTATTTTCTTATTGTTTTCCTATATAAGAATTCTTATATTCTTTCAGAAAATAAGGACTATATGTGTAGGAACAAATGCTAGAGGCAACAAACACTTCTGTTTATTATGCTTATAAATGTATAATTCTCCTCAATATAAGACATCAATTCTCTTAGTGCCATTCTATTTTTAATTCTATCTGTGTACAGCTTGATTCAATGTTCCTGAAATCTATTGTAATTTTACAAATAATTTTTCACATCTCTATTATTACACTTCTCTTTTTGTAACAAATCCTAGTATAAAAGTTTCAGAAAGTCACAAGATAATAAAATATACACACTGTTGTAGAAAGCAACAAATGTGTGCTATTTCATATTTCTATAAAATATAATGTCATAATTCCCAATGTCTTTTCACATATATAGTATCAAATAACCCCACAAATGGTTATAAGACTGTAGGCCTCAAGGGATTTAATTTTTATTCCTTTTTAAAGACCATTCTTGTCATTTTAAGATTCTGCACTATGTGTAATAGAAATATTTTGTTTTCTATGTGCAACCCCAGCACACACACATCACCAGTTTTTGAACACTTCTGACACAGTCACCTGTCAGGTGGTGTCAAAGAATTAGTTGGAATGCATTTATATAGTAGTTTTTAAAATACATACATAACTTTTGTTTGTGAGTTTTTAACTCAAAGTAGCCTAGCACACATCCAATCAAGTTTTAAAGTAAAAAATGCAGCCATTTGAAAGTTTTATGACAACAAAGTAAAATGCTATCTTTCCTTTTATTTGAAAAATTTCTAGTATGCTTTTTACAGTTTTGTTTGTAAGTTTCACATAGAAGAATGGCTCTAAATTTCTCTTTCTTTCTGTAAGATTTTTATATCTATTTGCTTTATTCAAAGTCAGACTGATCCAGTAAAAGAATATTCTGCTATGCTTAATCATACTTTCTAATCCAGTTACAAGAAAAATTAAATGAATTAAATTTCAAAATGTCTGGAAATTTGTTTCCCAGTTGACAGCTCTGACTTAAACCAGAGTTCCTGTGGCTTAATTCCAGGAAATCTTTTTTTACCTGATTATCACAAACTAGAGGTTGAAACGGTTCTCATATGAAATTTGTTTTGTCTTAGCTCTTCATCACCCAATTCTAAGTTAAGCAATTTCATTTAAGAATAGCAACAGTAAAGTTAGCTCATTGGAGAGTCACAGACCAATCAGCTATGAGGGGATTGTGACAGAAAATGTTTTTTTAAAAAGACATAAAAGTTGAGTATTATTTGGTCTAAGCAAGCATTTAACATCCACAAAGAGTAACTGTAGTAGATTTTTTTCAATGGTAAAGACAATTTCCCCTACTATAATAAATTACATACAAAAATAAAGGGAAATAATTCAATTTTATTACCTCTGGAGTAAAATAAGCCAATGCAAAGAACTGCACTTTTCTTATGAATTTAAACTAGAAAGCAATAGTTTCAAAATGGAATCACAGCACCATCTGCAGGTTCAAAATCATAATTCACAGATTTTATAAAAATTATTCCTTTTGTTTTTCTTTTTCAAGAAGATGGAGTGTAAACCAGAGGGCTTTTAATTTTTTTTTAATAATTTTATTGAATCTTAATTCTGTACATTGGTGCAATCATAGGGCATGATTCATATACATTCAGAAATGTTTTCATCGTACTGTTACAGATAGCTTTCATATGAAGCCCGTTTTTCTTTACAAAGTCTTTTGCCAGCCTGAAATTGACCTACACAAAGAAGTTTTAAAGAAACCCTCATTGAATTTCAGTATATAAAATACTCCTGTGTTACCCTTCCTAAGAAATGCAAACAATGTAACCTAATTGTTTGTACCCTCACATTAATCTGAAATAACACAAAAAGGATATTCCTATGGATAGCCTTATACAACATATACAAGAAATGAAGTTAAATTAGTTTTCTAAATTCAGGAACTTCCTTCAATGTTCTAAGTGAGGCTCTCATCCAGCAGAGAATTGTTAAAGGCAATTGCCAAAATTGTCTTTTCGAGACAGAGTCTCATTCTGTCACTCTGGGGTAAGTACCATGGTGTCATCATAGGTCACAGCAACCTCAAATTTTAGGCTTAAGTGATCTTCTTGCCTCAGACTCTTGAGTAGCTGGGACTATAGGCATGCACCACTATGCCCCAGCTAGTTGTTTTTTGTTTGTTTGTTTGTTTGGTAGAGAGAGGTCTCACTCTTGCTCAGGCTTTTCTCCAGATCCTGAGCTCAAGCAATCCACCCACCTCAGCCTCCCAGAGTGCTAGGATTACAGACGTGAGCCACTGAGCCCAGTCTGCTAAGAGCTTTCTGGTTGGAAAGTGGCAATGGTAACAGGTGTATTACTCTGCGTGTCTGTGCACTCATGTGAGGGCTTAACTCGCTGAGAAAAACCATGTTTCATTCATGTTCAGATTTGGGGGGTTCCTCATTGTACTTACCAAATACTAGTGATAATTATAACTGCTGATGAAGGGATTCAAGGCCAAATTATCCCCACGACCTAAAGCCCAACAATCTCAGTGTAGTTAGTGTTTTCTGTTTAGATCATTGATTATCTACTGAGGGTGATGTGGTCTCACCAGTGGCCATGTCCAGAGACATCCTTGGTTGTCACAACCACATGGGGCAGGTGAAGGTGGGGAATGTAGGTAGGCTGAGGATAAGCTATTGTCATTTATTATCAGTGGTAAATTCAGAGGCAGACCCCCCACACACACTAAACATAAAATAATCCAGTCCAAATAATGGTGGTGAGGCTGAAAATCCCTTCCCTAGATGCACTCTTAACTTAAAAGTCATGCTTCTGATACCCCTTGTCTAAAGATCTCAATGTACATGGCGACACGGCTGGCTTGAGCCAGTGAGATGCTTTCTACAGCTTCCCTAAACTTTCCCAAGACTTAAAAGTTTTTCTTTATTTTGCTACAGATTTCTTCAGTGTTTATACAAGTTTATCAGTGTCAAGGGTGCCCTTGTCTTTTCATATTTTTCATATTGGTGTTTTCTTCTGAGATAGGGCTGGCTGTCAGGTGATGCTGAAAAGCCAGTGTCCCAATAAATCAAAATGTTTCCAGAAGGAAGAACCACCAAAAAAAAATTGTCATCAAACGAAAGCTATTGAAACAAGTAGAGAGGAATATGACTTTTGTTTCTAAATATAGATATCTTAAAAAAAAAAACAAAGATTTTAAAAGAGATGAGAGTGGAAGCAGGTGGAATGCTGGATGTCTGGAGTGGTACAGAATGAGGGTAGGGTAAATCATCACGTTTGCCTGGGTTCAGATTAAAGTCAACCAAAGAATGATCATTAAGGTATTGCAATACAAAGATCACACTCCTGATATCTCTCAGAAAACCAGAGAAGACAAGCCACTGGTGTCAAAGTTCACGGGGTTAAAGCTCACGTTAGCTCACCTCTTTCCACGTTTGACTATACCTAGATACTGCGTTTAGGTCTTAGCTTCCCAACTTGGAAGTTATCTGGGCTTATCACCGTACCTTCTCCAGGTTCCCCTCTATTCAGTGTATGTACTTAGAAAGAATAAAAGCACCACCAGCCCGCTATGGTAAAGGCTTGATTAGTGCTAACCATCTTGGAAGACCGAGTTTCCAATGACCTTTCCTTGTACTGCTGGCGAGAAACTTTCCCAAGAGTCACACAGAGAGTTTTAATTTGTCCAAAGAACTCACACATGCATGGGTGTGCGCACACACATACATATATCATGTTTTTGGGGGGTTGTTTTTTCCCCCACATTGAAACTTTCTTGGGCGAGAATCATACTTGACTGATACTTTTGATGTCCTGTCCCCTGTAACAAAAATTTCCAAAGAAAACAGTAGAAATCTTACCATGGCCAGTGTCTGGATGAAGCTGTCTTGAGAATCACGGAATAAGCAGTTCTCTCTGTAGGGGGGAAGTAAAATGATTATGTCGTAAGCAAGGCTTTTAAAATGAGAGAGAATTAACTCAGCTTATAATAAATCACTGTTGACACCTTCTGTAAAGACTCCATGTGCTCCCAAGCCAGGGGGAATTTTTAGCTGGCCAAGAAGGAAACCCTACAAATGTCGCCTGTTATTTGCATTTGCAAAAAAACCTTCATGTGGGAGGTTCTGAAGGATTTTCTCCATGAAGTCTGAACAACCCCCACAGAGAAAAGCTACCTTTTAAATAAACAAAGATTAATTAATAATTTATTGTAATATTTTACAGTTGGGATTTGGAAAATGTGTAAGGGTAGGAGGCGCTGACTTCTCATCTCGTTTTTAGCTTATACGGGGCATGCCAAAAAAACACATCCACATCATAAGAAAGGATAAATCTGTATTAAAATTGTAAAACTCAATGTATACCAATAACAAAAGGTGAGTACATGTCACATTTGAGCACTTTTGTAATTGCAGGAGTCGCCGGTGATCTATTCTTTTGACAGAAGCTACAATTATGAACGCAGAACTGCAGATGTAGCTGAGATACAGTCAGTCTTCTGAGAGGGGTCTCTGTTGTTCAGGGTACAACTATGGTGTTGCTTTTATTACTCAAATAATTAAAAAAAAATAAGCAAGGAAAATGACTGCATTGAATAGTTTGGTTTTTTGAAAGAGGTAGGGAGGAACTGATTCAGAATAAGTTAAAGGCATGTGGAAAAGATTTAAATGGTGATTTGAAGTTAGGAAAAATTATTAATACTTCCATGAGAAGAGAGCCAGGTCTAATGCTCACTATGAGTGGAGGTCAGCTTCTTTTAATTGGGTAAACCTGTCTTAATGAGATATTAACTTGAACTAGTAATTATCATGCCAGAACTTTACTGCTTTTTGAAAGGCCATTTTGGATAAAACAAGCTATGAAATGGTGGGGTGTCTCTAAAGTTAGACGCCCTGTATATATACACATGCATCTATATGAAATATATGATATATATAGAAATCCCACTGTTAATTTATTTAATGGTTCCTACTGTAAAGCTTAGAAATGCACACCAAGAATATAGTTTAAATTCTGATTTAATGCTTCCAATAAAGATATAAACCAATAAATTAATAGGTTTTAAAAGAAGAGTCTAACATTAGATAATATATATTTCCAGTTAGAGCAGTTAAATGTAGGATCATGTTGCTCATGGAGTACTAATTATTATTTTCACTTGTAACAGACTGTGGCATTTTGGAGAACTATTTTGGCTTCAGTATGTTCCTAAATATAGTCCGTGGACGCCTATTAATATAGTAAAGTATTTTTAGCTTGGGCTTTAGCTCTTTAAAACCACACTGCTTAAAGTGTGCCCTTACTGAAAAAAATCACTATATTCAAATATAACCCCATCTGTATATATCTACCCAAGTCCTTTGTTCCGTGAAAGGAGGGCTTGACTGATAAAGAAATAAACACATATTTAATGTGGTAACATTCCCAACCATAAATGAGTTTTATGAAATAGAAGATTACCTATTAGAATTATTTTCTTACCTACAGTGAAAAGTCTGAGGAACACTGGTTACAATACAAGCATTACATGAGTATATAAAGAAAAGTTGAATCTCCCAAGATTTAAAAACACTCTCTGCATTTCTATCTCCCAACAATGCTGCGGTAGAATATGGTGTGTCTATGAAATCATGCAATGAGCTTCCCAAGATGATTTGTTTTGCAGATATTTCCCTGTAACACATTCTGGGTATGTCTTTGTGTTTCTTGTCTTTTCTCTGCAAAGCATCCTACACAGATAGTCAGGGTGGAGCGTGATACAAGTTCTCCCACAAACAAACTCCACACCATCGATCAATCAACTCTTTACACTTCGAGAATTTACTTCCTCCTGAAACCCACTTGTGAAAGAAGCCATTTTTCCTCTCCATCAGATTAGGGAATTGCAAGAAAGGAACTCAAGTTGTACCTTGAGTACTCAATCCTAGCACATGCAGATCTCAGAAGTGATGCAAGAACTGGTAGTCAGTAGTTGTTCCTACTTTTGCTCTTGTTTTCTGCCTTTTTTATAATAACATTTCCAGTTGAGGTCTATGTACTTTGCAAAATTGGAGATTAATTTTCAGGTCATTTTAATGATCCTAAGCAAATCCAAGAAACTTCATATACTTCTTTCAAAGTAGAACCTCAAGTCCCTCCCTCAAATGTTATTTATTTTCACTTTTCTTCAGCTTTTCCAAAAGTGTGTGATAATAGGAGTTCATCAAGCAAAGAATCCATTTGGAGAAAATGTGCACTCAAGATGAAAGACTAAGCAAAATGTGAACAGGTCAGGCTACCAGCTAATTTCTCTTCTCAGAGACTTCACTATTTTGCTCCACACTGTAAATTTCTGGGAGGAAACAGAACTCATATGAGCATTTTTCCCTGTGCAGAGCCTCTTACCTCTTCAGTACATAGAACTTTAGGCAGTTATAACAAACTTATACTCCAATCCCAAGAAGTTCAGAAGAAAATAAGATACGTTGGTGAAGAAGATCATTAGAGTTAGATATAATTACACCACTCGTTAATTGGTAGCTGATAACCTGATGACCCTATAATGAGAGAATTAAAATAAACAGCAGTTATTCATAATGTGTGATGGTCTGGGGTCATTTTTAGTGCCTAAACAATTCTATGATATTCAGTTCTAAATGATTCTCTGGGTTCACAACAACACAAGATAATTTTTGCTCTTAAAAAATGAACTTAGCTCATCTACAAAAATGTAACGTCATAAAATATTCAAAACAAAATGTTGGGTGAGACTTTAAAAATTATGCAAAATATCCTCCTTGTTTTACAGACCTGGAAACAGAAATTCTATTACATTACATTCAGTGAGTTTCTTTTTTTAAAGAAAAACGCATTTGCACCTAAGTCTAATGTAAATCCATACCAACTATATTATATTAATTTTTATCATTTATTGCACTGATAAATGATAAACAGAGTTGGCCACTCTTACAAATGTGATACCTGTGAAAATCTAGAGCCAAGTACATTCGTGATTTACTATAAATCAAAATGTCATTGTTAGATGATATTTTCAGTCTTCCAACAATAAAGAAGTTGTCACCCAACTCAAAAGAGAAAAACTCAATTCAATTCATGTTGCAGGGACAGGAAGGAGAATGGGAGGGACATTGGTTGGAGGTGGTCATTTTGCTGCCCCCCCAATGGCCACCATGTAAGGGAGGTGTCCCACCTCCTGGGAGTAGGACCCAACTACTATAGGGACTTTCCTAACAAATGCAGGCATTGTGACCTAATCGTTTGTAACCTTATATTAATCTGAAAGAAAAAAAGAAGTAGAAGATACTTAGATGGGCTTCCCAGACCTTGTTTCAATGAAGATGCTGTTGCCTCAGAAGCTGGAATGAGGCTGGCAGAAAACCCTGGAGTCTGTGTAACACTCTGTGTGCCAATATAGAAGCCTGAAACAAAAGGAAAAAAAGAGTATGTGCTCCTTTATACATTTATCAAATATGCTCATACTTTGAAGCAAGTGAAAAAAATAAACAGAACAAACATGAGATGCATGACTGTAAATAGCCTCTCCTTGCTCAATTGATTTGTAAACCAGTGTCAAGTGTTGTAAACCTGTTTGGAGGGGCCTCAACATCTTGCTATTCACGAATGACTCATCTCATGACACAGCCAACAAATAGCTGACTGTCTTTGCTAAAAATTTTAATGTTGTTCATCATTTTGTGCATTAGTTTCTACTCCTTATAAATAGTGCATCAAAATATTCCTTACCTGGATTATTGAGTTCTTTGGTGCCTTATTATATTTTGCACTCAGGAGATGGCGTCACACACCTCCCTTTAGTCCTCACGCTGACAGTCGGCCCCTCACAAATCACCTGATCCAGGAAAAGCTGCCCCACCGAGGTTGCGCCCTTGTAAGTGGTCCATATCCAATGACTTATCAATATGTGGGAATCTTGGCCATCGTGACCCACTGGAGACAACTTGGAAGGGTCATTCTGACTCGAAAGCTCCCTGTGAGGTGACCCAGAGCTGACAGAGGGGCTAAAGCGTAGCCTGACCTTTGCCTTTACCCACACCCACTTCGTTCCTCAGCCTTTCATAGGCGTTGATCTCCAGAGATTGTCTAAAGACCGTGCTGTGCACTAAACTCAATGTCTGAGGATGCTTCTCGGGGAAGCCTATTTATGATAAATATGCAGGTACATTAACTAATCTTTACTGAGCCTATACCAACCTCAATGCATGTTTCTATATATTTTTATTTTGCTCTCACATAAACCAGTAAGGTAGGCATTATTAGTATTACAATCAGTTGTACATAATATAATATGTTTTCAGTGGATAAAATAATATTAATAATAAGAATAAGGTCACATGAATACAGGCTTCTGTATTGTAACTTTTTAATAATAAGAATAAGGTCACATGAATACAGGCTTCTGTATTGTAACATAAAGTAAATCAAATTTGTTCCTCTTCCCCCGGCTGAAAGTTACAGGGACATGTAACAGCAAGATGAAGATACATATGTATGGTCAAAAGCATGTATCTTAAGAGGGTAAAGAAGGATTTAATACATTTTAGGGTTTAAATTTAAAGTGTTCTCAAATCTAGAAAGCACTCTTTGAAAGTTACCCTTAAAGGGCAGCGCCTGTGGCTCAAGGAGTAGGGCGCTAGGCCCATATACTGGGGGTGGCAGGTTCAAGCCTGGCCTTGGGCAAAATTGCAAAAAAAAAAAAGGAAGAAAAGAAAGTTACCCTTAAGCTAATTAGAATGTTTATTCTTTTCTTTTTTTTTTTTTTTGCGATTTTTGGTGGGGCTTGGTTTGAATCCCCCACCTTACTCCTTTGAGCCATAGGCATGCCCGAATATTTATTATTTTCATTTCATTCCCTTGTGATAGTGTAGATGGAGATGGTTTTAATTTCACATAGCAGATGCTAATGAGAGTGGCTAAAATTTTATTGTCTCATAATCTCAACATTTCTACTTATTCTGAAATAGAATATCATGGAAGACTATTATGTAGGTTCCCAAGTTTATCACTGTCCTGAAAAATGTCAATATAACCATTTGTTCACTGCAGAAAACATATTCTCCTTCTTTAACTAGAAGACTTACTTTGCAGGGTTCGGTGTGGGGTCCCCAAAGTCATGTGAGTTCTTTAAAAATCTAAGTCACTACTAGTTTGAAGTGGCTTCAGGGAGAAGAGTGCTCTTTTAAAAACGTTTTTCAATCTGCTGAGAAGAATATGTTCCAGCTCCATTCATTCGCTATCTTGTGTTCCTGAATTCACTGTGGCGCATCTTTTAATTCTGCAGTTATGGTCCCCATATTTCTAAGAATACTGTATTTCACACTCAGGTTTCTTCGTGTTCTGGTTCATGTGAACTGGTGCTATTTATTTATCACAAAGTCACACATTTGTTTTATCCATCACAAGCTAAAGTTAGTATGAATTAGGCCCTGGAGATGTAATATCATCTTTAAAAAAATGTCCCACAGAAAGAAAGCTGAGAATCAAAGCATTAAAAGATCCGAGGTACTTAGTCCAAGTTTCCAACTTCATATTTCTTGCACGTAGCTATGTGAACATATTAGAGCCACAATCCACTATATTTCAGTCAAAAATAGCTATAAAATTGCAAGGGAAATGTACAAAGCACACTCGACATTGGATAGAGTTGTCTGCTCAACAACTCTGAGCCAGAATCAGAAGTTAAAAAAAAGAAAGAAAGAAAAAACATAAGAGTGCTCCTCCATCTTTACCCTCTCTTAATTTCACATTTCTCAACGTTTTTCAAAACAACAATAACATGTGCAAGATCATGTCATGTGGTTGTTTTTTGACACGTTAATGTTCCCTAAATAGGCCACTTTTCAGCAAAACAATCTGAAGAAATCACTTAGGAAAATTACATGAGTCAGACTCCATGGGAGCTGAAGGTAGCTAGCAATTAGATTCAGTTTATTTAAGTCTTATTAAAATCTCAGGTACATCTCCTCAATTCTGTGAATAAAGTTCCTTAGCAACTTACAACCACTTGGTTTTCCTAGGAGGCTAGTACGGTGTTGGTTCAATTCAAACATGCATCTATTGAGCGTTTTTTATGTGTCTGGCGTGGTACTAAGCCCAACAGATTTAAAGGGCATTCATTGGCCCTGCCCTTGAGCATTCAATGGTAATTAAAAGGTTTCCTACAAAATGTAGACATTAAATTGTTAACTATGGCAAACAGTTTTATAAAGTGGTAGATTAAATGCTCATTTATGAAAGTATTGAGGCTATATATATATATGTTTATATATGAGTCATATTTCAGATTATGGCCATTTAGTTTATTAGCAGAGACCACACTGGGGTGTGTTCAGTAGAAATATAGTCTTTGGAGACACTGATGGAAAGAAGATCAACTTTCGGATTAAAACTCCCAGCTACTTCAGCCAGGTTTTACCGCAGAACCTTGAGGTCAACGGATGCCAACTTATGAACAATATTAACAATATTCAGTGGCAAAGTAACACAGATGGTACGAGGCTATCCACATAACCAGGAAGGCAATTCTGGATAATCTTGGGCAGTTCACTAACTTTACAACAGCAGACAGGACTGTGGAAACCAACCATCATCACCATACTAACAATATTATAAAATTGATTTATTGAGCGCCTTCATCCGACAACTTGCATCTGCTTGGTTTTCAGAACGTTTGGGCCATTGCCCATGTCTTAAAGTGACTCATTCCGGAGATATTTCAGGAGTTTCACAAGTGGCAACCTGAAGTACCACCAGTCAGAGGCTGTCTCTATGAATCTAAAGGTTCTGTGACACAGTGGCCACTGCATTCCCAGATTGTCCATACCAATATAGGACTTTTGATGTGCGTGCCTCTGCCCAAACATGCTTTATACGCCAGGGGCTGTTGAAATGATGTCCTGCTGGCACAGTCTTTGTTTACCACATTGACTTCATGAGTTGGGGAACATTCTATTTGGGTTGTGCAAGCCAAAAGCATCATTGCACAAAGCAGGGCCTGCAAATTGCTGTTTCATAGGTGACCTGACAGTCTCTGTTCACAGCAGAGGCTGAATGAGAAAGACCCCTGGTTTCTTTGGGACGTGGCAAAGCAGACTTACTCAGAGGCCCTAGGTTGAATCCAAAAAAGAAGTCATCTACTGAGGTGAGTCACCACTGAGCAGAAACCTTGTCTGCCACCAGAGGTTATAGGCTCTTCTAAAATTGGACATTTGAATGGATTCATTAGCACACTGTATTGGGTTGCCTGGAGATACCTGAGAACCTGCTGTCCTGAATAACGATGTTCTCAGCCATGAGACGCATCATCTCAAACATTCTGCTTCATTCATTCTGTTTACCACCAGTAACATAGTGGCTTTTTCTGACCCGTGAAAAGGAGGCATTTTTAAATATTTCTCTCCTTATCCCAATTAGGAGATATGGGAGCTGGAGGATACTTTATTCATTTGACAGACACCCTGTCATACAGCTTTTATATACTTTAAAAAGACTAAAAAAACAGAGGTTACAGGAAATGAAGAAACAGAGAACATTTCAAGACAAGTTTCGAGAATTATTTTTGTTTTATTAATTCACTCAGAGCAAAATATATAAATGCATGCCCCTTTGGTTAATTATGTGCACCCAAACTTATAACTGCCGTCATCTAAAATATTGTAATGGGACATCTTAAGTCTTTTGAGAAGACCAGTCAATAAAGAGGGTAGGTCATCCTGGCACATGAAGTTGCCAGAAGAATTGAGGTCTCAAGAAATTGAGATCTTTCACAAAAGTAGACATACCAAACAAACAAACAAACAAAAACACCCTCTTTATTTATTGAGGAAGTTTTAATGCCTTGACATAAATGCACAGTGTTCACACAAAAAATCAATGTGATAATGCAGTTTTATAGACTCAAATTCGCAAAAGAAAAAAATGAATAAAATGAATTAGAACTCTCTAAAATTCTTTACAAAATATCTACTTGTAATAGTGGAAATGGTGTCAAAATAAAATACACAACATGGAGAATTATAAAAAGCAATGCCGACAATTTAAAATAATGGGGAAAAAATGTGTGTAGAGGGGGATAAAAACAAACCAAACTAAAAAGCTAAAAAGAAAATGTAACATATAAAAAGTGCCTTATAGGAATAGATTATGAGCAATTGCACAGACGTAACCCATAACACCCGGCCAACTTCCACGATGGTTAACTAGTTAACTGCATTTTGAAGTCTTGCATGGCAACGGGTAGCTGTCTTTTGTTTTGTTTTGTTTTTCCCTTTTTGGGACATAGTTAGTTCTCCGGGAAAACATGGTCACATTCATTTTCTGCATGATGCATGACACTGTCCCTTTGAAATTCTTCTGTCATTCGGTATGAACCAACATGAGTATTCCCTGTTTTCCCTGTGACATTTTTCAGCTTCCATGTTGTTTTGGGGCTGCGTAAATCCATTCCCCACACATTCGCGCATACATCACAGATTTGGTGGAAGAGGATCCAGCAGCAACACCACTGGGTAAGCGTCTTCTTACCCTCTGGGGCACATAATGATTTTCAACCAGTTGGTAACGTTACTGCCATTTAAATGCAGTTTAAATGCTCTGCAATATCTCACTACATTTAGTAGCCGTTCTTGTTTATTATTTTGGCAAATACTATAAGTTTTTAAGAATATCTACGTTCATGTGCATAAATAGATTCCCTTGCCAATGGAATTATCCCTGAAAGCATAAACTATGTTGCTCTTTCTCACAGGTATGAGCCATCTCTCACACATCTGATGGTAAACATGTAATAACACATCCTTGTTACTACTGATGGACATCTTCTGTCTTTGGAAAGCTGGCTATCCAAAAAAGGACAACTAATCATCTGGAGGGCCACTTCAAGAGTAATATAGAGTACAATAACCCAGGCCACATGGTTTTGGCAGACTCAAAACAGAAAATTGCTTTAATTTAAAATGTAAGAAATAAAGCGGGGACAGGTCTGGATTGAGATACCCCTTTTGAGTAGATAACTATGCTTCTTTTATCATTCCATCCTAAATGTTATGGATTCATAAAATTTACCTTATGGGTAAAGTTTAAATTGGCATTTAAACCATGCCAAATATGTAGTACAAAAAAATACAATGAAACATTTTGATAACTTATAATGCAACATGTTCTAATATTTGGCCATATCCCAGGTATGGGCTGAAGCTTTTACTTTTCGTCTAGCTATTTTGGGACTGTGTACATGCAGTCCAATAACTGGGACGGTAGGAAAATTGCCACGGTAATGCTGAATTTTACTGGCTTAGCAATGAGGGGAAACGCACATGGTGCATGCCAGAAAAATAACTGGCTTTCGTTGGTGCTATTAGCCTCACACTTTTTAGGAGCACTTAATTTAAAACAAAATTGTGGGCTTAGCTCCCACCCTAATGATTTGAGACTGCCGTAATAAGCAAATGTTCAAAGCGTTCTTTCTCTGACTTGAGTGGGTAAGTTTCTTGTTCAAGCTCCATCTATAACAAAAAGATTTTCATTCGGTGAGTGGTGATTCCCGATTTAGCACAAGCAAACACATCAAGATGCATTCAGGCTCACAGCACAGAAATCTCTGAACAGTAAGGTTTAATCTGACAAAATAATCACCATGGAAAAAGAACTTACAGATAACGCTAGCCACCAAAATGGAAGGTTGGTTTCCTAACGGGCTTGTAACAAAAGCTCTGAAACAATGTGAAGGTTTGTTAATAGAGGATCATGTTATTATTTTATGCCTATACTTCTCACATTAATTCTGGCCCATTGCTATCAGGCATGGACTGCATTATCCTAGGAAAGATGTTGGGATAATCCTTTCCCAAGAGTCTCTTAAAATACTGTCTTGTATTTCAACAAGTATAAACCTTTGGGGGTGAAGTTCTCTGATTATAGGCCTTAATCTTACCTCATCTCCATCAGGGATATGTTTTAGTGGGAGAAGAGTTTTTGAGAAGACAGGAAAGAAACTATCCCTTACATGAAATGATAATAAGTTTGTTTTATTGTTTGTTTGTCTTATAAACTGTGCCATGGTTTCCTTCCTCCATGCTTTTCATGGTACTACACATGCTTAATAGTCCTACCTCTGTTCATAATGCCTTATTAATGACAGTATCTGTAATGTTATACTAAATTGTCATACATAATGCTGCCTATACCTTGTGCCCCTTGAGATACAATTATATCCTCATCTTCTCAGGGTTAATGAGAAAACACATTAACACATAAAATAATACACACTACCATTTTTGGAAAGACTACAATTTTTTGAGCAGGCTTTTATGTTCTCTGCAAGTGTTACTTCTAACCCTGAGACAATGTTTCAGCATAGGTATCTTATCCATTTTATAAATGGAGAAAGTAGGTGTGTGCATACCCATTGTGTATCAGTTAAGTGGAAGGGCTCATATGGTGTTAGGTAGTGAATCTTGTAGCTCTTGTTTTATCATTCTCCATAATTTGGTTTAAAGGTGTATAGTTGAGGTTTATACTACGTATAATTGAAAGAAAGCTATTGGTTGAGATGTTTGGATGCCTCATTGAGGATTAGTAATATCTTTTCCATTTCCCACCATCCAGACAGTGTGTAATTATAAGATGGGAATGAGTCAGCTCTCTTTGCTCACCTTACCGGGTCTTCATTTTTACCACCTTTACCTAATAAATAATATTCTTAGAAGTGATACAAAGTTGCATAAAATGAATGATAGTGATGATGGGTTTCTGACAGTTACTATATCATTTCTACTAAAAATAATTTGAGAAACTAATACAAGATACATTCTAACTTGGCAAGGCAAACAAGAACACCCAACTGCGGTTTTCCCCAGAAAGAGGAAAAATTAATATTAGGGCCTAAAGATAGATTCATTTCTGCGAACTTCTCTCCTAAATTTTAATGAAGCAATAAAAGAATATTGAGTACTTATTCAACATAAAAACTCTGAATATTTTTCATACAGTTCTTAAAAAATTTCAAAACTTCTAAAAATTTGAAATAGTGAGACTTCATATCACCGTTAAGAGGCAGCACAACCGAGTGTTTAATCTCATAGATTTTCTGACTGTCTGTAGCACCACCAATTACAGACCACGTGAGTAACTCTGGGTAGCCTTATTCACCTTCTTTTGCCTTCATATTCTTATCTGTAAAATGGGCATAACAATATCACAGAATAAAGCTGGCACACAATAAGCAAGGCTTATGTTGTAAAGGATTTATGCACATTTAGTATTTTGTAAACAAAATTGTTTATTCAAAAATGAAAAGTATCTTAGATAATATTTAATATTATCTTTGCATTTTAAAAACTTTAGTTCTAAGCCAATGGGGTAGCTAAACTAAGTCTGGATAGGGGAGTCATGGAAAAGAAGGGAAGGTGTGAGGAGGTGGCACTTGAGTAGCTTTAAAAAGTCATAAGCATATCATAGCAAATACCTTGAAGCAAGAACAGTGTCTGTGACGTCCTTTGCTTTTTTTTTTTTTTTTTCCATTTTTTCTTTTATTGAATTACGGCCTGCTACATTCAGGCAATCCTAGCTACACACCACACCAGAACTCTACTTTCTAATGTTCCATCTATGATAGAAAAAAAAAGTCAGCTGCAAAATGTATAGACAATTTACAAGCCTCAAAGATCGTATTTGTCCTGGGGTTTCCCAGCATAGATGCCCTAATGGAAGGACCGTTGGTGCAGCATCATTAATCAGGCAGCCACGGCAAGGAGGTGGGCGGCCGCTGATAGTTTTGGCCCATTGGAAATGGCTTTGGATGACTGCCAGGTTGTGTGTAAAATTTTGAAATGTTTCAAACAATACAGTCTTTACAATGTTATAAAATACTGGGGTGGTTAGAACAGGCTGCAGACTGGCTCTTGGCCAATAAAACCTCAGAATCCCAGTCAGCTGTAACCTGGAGTTTAATGTTGTCTGGGGTGTTCAAGGTCACCTCTCTCCAGTGTCCTGAAGGTCAACCCTGTCTTTATAAAGCTGCCTTGCTGAGCCACTGCTTTCCAATCACCTCTGTTCAAAAATGCTTTAGAGAGTTCACCTTCCCTTCACACAACACACACCCAAAGTCATTTTGACAGTGACTTTAAAAGTCTAAGTCAGGCCAATTTAGTTCAAAATGGAACTTGATTTTCTTCCCCCTATGTAAATGAAACATATTTGCTGCTGACATGTTGCTAAACATAAAAATAACAAAATAAATCATCCTGATTTCCATCACCCAAAGGCAATCAGCTATAATTAGTGACATATTTCATGGGAACACTTCCTTTTTATTGTTTGTTTGTTTTGCAGTTCTGCTGGGGTGGGTTTGAACCTGCCACACTTGGTATATGGGGCTGGCACCCTACTCGCTGAGCCATAGGGATCACTTCCTTCAGTGTATATATTATATAGTTATAATATACACTCAATGTATAATATCTAATTTCCTACCACACTTTATATTAAAAGTCTAATTTGTGTTAACGTGTCTTTCTTAATCATAGTATTAATGAGAGAATAATATATCGTGGCTATACCTTCTGTTCAGTCATTCATATATCATTGAATTGTTATCATGTTTTCTTTCTCAGAAAGTGTGCTAGTTTAAATAGCATTACTCTGATCTGCAACATTAAACTGTTCTGTATTTTGTATCTTTTTTTAGGATAAATACCCAAAAGTAAATTGAAGGGTCAAGAAAGATAGACATTTTTAAGACTCTTGTCAAATATTGCCAAATGGCTTTCCAAAAGGACTTTTTCCTCCAATTGACAGCCTGTCTATCCTGTATGAAGGGGTCCATTTCATCTCATCATCACATACAGAAAGCAGAATTTGCAGCCATTAAAATATTAAAAGTTACCCCATTCCAAAAATGTAGTACCAGTAAGGATAGGAAGGTACTCAGCACCATTTCTTAGGAAGAGTTCTATATCTGCTTCATGAGTGATTTCTTTCCATTTTGCTCTCCAAGGGTGAAGTGATTCTTCCAAACAAAAGGGAATTTAATTCTGAGGCATTGCCACAGTAAACAAAACATAGAAAACACAGGAAAGAAGAGAGAGTTATCCAGATAGAGAAAAAGTGATCTACAACTTTACATAACTTTCCAGGTAATGAATCCAACTCCCAGCCGGGAATAAAGTCTGCCTTGGGGAACAGTTCACACCTGCAGATGATGTCAAGAACAGACTTTGAGATGGACACAAGCAAAGATTAAGAATATTAGGCAAGATATAGGATCCTGGGTTGCAAGTTATTTTGTTTTAGGAGGTTAAAAGTCGATGACCACTCCCTTCTAGCTTGAAAGGTTTGAGAAGAGAGATCTGCAGTTATTGTAATGTTCTTCCCCTTGTAAGTTATGGTTTTCTTGTGTCTGGCTGCTTTCAGAATCTTCTCCTTCATATTAACTTTACTGAAGTTAACTGTGATGTGCCTGGGGGATGTTGTACTCGGGTTGAGTCGTGCTGGGGTTCTGAAACTGTCTGCTATCTGAATTTCAGAGTCGCTTGGCATGACTGTAAAGTTCTCTTTCATAATCTCAAGAAAAAGGGACTCTGCGTCTTGTGAAGCCAGTTCATCGCTTTCAGATATCCCTATAAGACAAATATTGGTTTTCTTCGAGTTATCCCAAAGCTCTCTGATAGAATGATCCGTTTTTGTTTTCCATTTCTCTTCCTCTTTGAGCATTTGGGAGTTTGAAAGCTCTGTCTTCAATGTCAGAAATCCTTTCTTCCACTTGCTCTATTCTGTTACTGAGGGATTCTACTGTATTTCTCAGATCTTTGGGGGCTGCAACTTCTTGTCTCAATGTGTCAAAATCTTTGGTCATTTTGTCTTTGAATTGATTGAATTCTTGAGACATCTTCTGAATTAATCCTACAATTTCTACTTCCATCTTTACTTCCATTTTGTTG
>CAUYON010024266.1:0-25416 GCA_963573935.1 Arctocebus calabarensis | reverse complement strand
GAGCCTAATGTGAATTTTTAAAATTAAATTTAAATTTTTTTAAAAGCCACAAAGGGACTTGTGGGTTCAGTTCTGACATGCAAAGAGTTTGGAAGCCATTGCTCCCATCCATACAACAAGAAAAAGCTGACCAAACTGAATATCAATGATATTTCTTAGACTCTTCAAAGAAAGGCCACAGGTTAAACTACAACCTTCAAGGTGAATGAATATCCAACCTATAGCATATCCATTCAGTATTATTAGGGAGTATTATTCAGTGATACAAAGAAATAAACTGTCATACCTTAAAAAGACACAAAGAATCTTTTTTTTTTTGAGACAGAGCCTCGAGCTGTCTCCCTGGATAGAGTGCTGTGTCATCACAGCTCACAGCAACCTCCAATTCCTGGGCTCAAGCGAGTCTCTTGCCTCTGCCTCCCAAGTAGCTGGGACTACAGGCGCCCGCCACAACGCTCAGCCATTTTTTGGTTGCAGCCATCATTGTTGTTTGGTGGGCCCGGGCTGGATGCAAACCCGCCAGTATGTGGTTGGTGCCTTAGCCCGTTGAGCCACAGGCGCCGAGCCGACAAAAAGAATCTTAAATGCATATTGCTAAGTAAAAGAAGCTCTCCTGATTCCAATTATTCTGGGAAAAGGAAAAGGAAAAACATGGCAAGGGTAGAAAGATCAGTGGTTGCTGAGGGTAGGAGGTTAAATTCGTCAAACACTGGGATTTTTAGGTCAGCGAAACTATTCTGTATGGTGTTGTAATAGTGGGTACTATGACACTGCATTTGTCAAAACACACAGCACCTCATAGCACAAAGAATGATCCTCAATGTTTGTGAATTTCAAAAACAAATCATGTAGGAGATAGGAGGAATCCCTGGATTTAATGCAGGCTATGACTCGGTACTCTAATTGTACTACCGATGTATGAAACAACCTTCCTGAAGGGGGTGAAGGAAACAGTAAGGAAATAAGTGGAGTGTGTAGGAAGAAAGGCAAAGAAACACACAAATACTCCATGGGATAGAGGTCAGTAATTCTAATATTACACACGTACAGACAGTCCCTGACTAACAGGGGTTTGACTTTACGACGGTACGGAAGCACTACACATTCTGTAGAAACTGTTCTTCAGATTGGGAATGTTGGTCTTTTCCTGGGCTAGTGATACGCGGCACCATGTGAAATATTCCCTTACGACGCTGGACAGCAACAGCCAGCCGCAGCCCCCAGTCAGCTACTGATACTGCCCTCTACCATGTAACGTGTCCAATAAATTACATGAGATATTCCACACTTTATTGCAAAATAGGCTTTGTGGTTGGATGACTCTGCCCAACTGTAGGCTAATATAAACAGTCTAAACATGTTTAAGGTAAACTGGGCTAAGCTATGTAGATATTACATGCATTTTCAACTGATGATGGATTTGTCAAGATGTAACCCCATCCTAAATCAAGGAGCACCTGTAGGCTGGAAATGAACACATTAGGAAAAATGATGGCAGAGGGTGAGGGCCAGGTTTCTCACTGTCGGAGTGGGAGTTTACAGACAGGGGAGGGAAAGAGGCAAGACGGACCCGGATGGCACTTAAACAGTGACAGGGTGGCGGGGGTGTGCTCCTGTTCAGTTACACAGACACAAATGGTTACAGTGATGGTTAATTTCACATATCAGCTTGACTGGACTGAGGGACACTCATACAGAGGTAAAGCATTATTGCTGGAGGTATCTGGGAGCTGTTTCCAGAAGAGATTAGCATTTGAATCACTGGAGTAAGGAAGATCCACCCTCAGTGGAGGCAGGGACCATACAGTCGGCCGAGGTCCTGAATTAGAAGGAAAAGGCAGGGGAAGATAGAGCTCCGATTGGTTCTGTCTCTCTGGAGAACCCTGACTCCTACAGTCACATAAATATTCATAGATTTATACATATACTAGGGTTAGTACACATACATATAGTTCTTTCTTTTGAGACAGAGTCTCAAGCTGTCACCCTGGCTAGAGTGCCGTGACATCACAGCTCACAGCAACCTCCAACTCTTGGGCTTAAGTGATTCTCTTGCCTCCGCCTCCCAAGTAGCTGGAACTACAGGCACCCACCACAACGCCCAGCTATTTTTTGTTGTTGTTGCAGTTGTAATTGTTGTTTTAGCTGGCACGGGCCGCCAGCCTTGGTATAAGTGGCCTGTGCCCTACCAACTGAGCTACAGGCACCGCCTACACACATCTATTTCCTTGCTCTGTGAGCTGTGAGGGCAACAAGCACACCAAGCCTCCAGATTTGGTTTCTACTACAATTCCCCAATAAAAGGACTCAGAACTCCTTGGAGAAATGGCTGATTGTAGGACTAGAGTAGGAAACAGACAAGATGAGGCAGGGCACTTCGCAGTGCCTGGAAGTTAGGAAATGCTAAACACACCATCCACCCCGCTGCAAGAGCAAAGCAGAGGGAGTGGCTACAATGTTGCCACCTGACAAACACAACCGTGGCCAGGGGACCACAGTCAACATCCACAGTGCCAAGCCATGTTGATAATATGGACCCTGTGATGGGAAGAGCAGAGCATGGCACTTTATCCCTGGGGTCTTCCTTCCCACAACCAATCACCCCAGTCTCATGAGATACACATCAAGCAGCCACAATTTATGGACAGTCTACAAAATACATGACCAGTACTTCTCAAAACTGCAGGAGTCGTCAAAGAGAGAAAGACTGAGAAAGTGTCACAGCCAAGGTAACAACTAGATATAATGTTGTGGTATTCTAAATGTGATCCTGGAACAGAGAAAGACCAAGGAAATCTGAGTAAACTGGGGACTCTAGTCAATTGCAATAATTATATTACTTTTCTACTGCTGCCGTGACAAGTTACCACAAAGTTAGTGGCTTAAAACAAAACAAATGTATTGCCTTACAGTTCTGAGGCCAGAGATGTCAAATACAAAATGCACTGAGCTGGGACCCAGCAGTCAACAGGTGCACTACTTCTGGAGGCTCCCAGTGAAAATCTGTTTGCCTCTTTCCAGCTTCTGAGGCCACCTGCTTTACTTGGCTCAGGGCCACCCATTCCATCCCCAAGGCCAGTAACAGTGGGCCAAGTTCTTCCCACACTACCACCTCTCTGGTTCCCTCTTCCAAGCCCCCTTACAGTTGTAAGAACTCTTGCTATATTTGGTCCAAATGGATAATCCAGGATTGGCAACCTTAATTCCATGTGCTGCTCTGACTCTCCTTTGCCATAGAACCTACCCACAGCTTTGAACCATTATTCTGCCGACCACAAGAACATATGAATATCAGTTCATTAGTTGTAACAACTATACCATAGTGATACAAAATGTCAATAATGCGAGAACTGGGTGTGGGGGGATACCAGAACACTCTACACCAGTAGTTCCCAATCTTTTTGGCACCAGGAACTGTCAGGACCCCGTTTCATGGAAGATAATTTTCTACACTGGGGAGAAAGGGGTTCAGGGGGAATGGGACAGGAGCTCAGGGGTGATGCTGTGTGGCCTGGTTCTTAACAGGCCATGGACCAAGGTTGGGGACCACAGCCTTATTCTGTCCTCACAATTTTTCTACGAATCTAGAACCATTCTAAAAATTAAGTTTCTTTTTTAAATAATTAACAAAGAAAAGTCAAGTAGAGGAGAGAGACCCTCACATCTGTGCAAACACACAAACTGCTCCAGTAGATCCCCAAGGAAGAACAAGCATTTAAACCAGGGGGTGGGCTCGGCGCCTATGGCTCAGCGGGCTAAGGCGCCAGCCATGTAAACCTGAGCTGGTGGGTTCGAATCCAGCCCAGGCCCGCCAAACAACAATGACGGCTGCAACCCAAACAAAAAAATAACCGGGCGTTGTGGCGGGCGCCTGTAGTCCCAGCTACTTGGGAGGCAGAGGCAGGAGACTCACTTGAGCCCAGGAATTGGAGGTTGCTGTGAGCTGTGATGCTACAGCACTCTACCCAGGGCGACAGCTTGAGGCTCTGTCTCAAAATAAATAAATAAATAAACCAGGGGGTGATCCAGAGGACTCAGGGTGTGGCCAACTGACAGACAAGGGCCCCAAACCCCGGAGAAGACACAAAACTGGGGGGCAGGGAGTGAGGACTCTGGAGAACTCTCAGAGAACAGGGGAAGACAACAGTGAGGAATGAAAACTCAGGAAGAAAACAAAAACGCTTCAAAATTATTTTTTTAAAAAACTGGGTAAAATGTCTGCAAATTTCATACCACAGACAAAAATACATACCTATGTACATACAAACGAAGCAAATACATGGCAAAATGTTAACCCCCAGCTCCTGACAACGGGGCAGGCAGCCCTCCTTTGTGCCTTTATAAGGAAACCAAAGATGAATCACATGGATGGCTTGGGGGCAATATTTATTAGCAGGACCATTAGAAACAGGCCTGCCTACCTTGTGCATATTATCCCACCTGACCTTTCCAACCTTTGAACCCCACTTATATGGAAGAGATGAAATGACTGAGTCTGAGCTTGAACCGTCACACCTCCCCAGCTCCACGGCCCAGGTTCCTGTCCACCGGGTAAGGAAGATTTAGAGTCAGCGCAGCAACTACTCCCAGAAATGTTCCATCAGCCACAAACCGATTCTTCCACTTCCACTCAGACAGACTCCACTCCCCCACCCTCACCCCAGAAGTCCAAACTGGCAAACTCCTCCAGGAACAAGGCCCTGCACGGGGCGCTGGGCGGCCTGCACCACGCATCCCGGTTCCCCTTCGGGGCTCTTCCATATGGCTTGTCTGGCGCTACGGGAAAATCCTCCTGGCGTCTCAGTGCACATAACACTCCTATTTTTAGTCTCTTAGAATAACAACTCTGGCTGAGATAGATGTCGAGTGACAAGTTTTATAATTAGGGCCCAAATAGAGGCCTACTAATAATTTGCTTCTAAGAGACAGTACTGCAATTCTTTCATTCTGGCTGGATCAGATGCACGGAGATCATACTAAGTTTAAGATGAAATGACAGCTACTGACTCCGGACAAACGGGGACATTCGGAGAAGCCTTCCCATGGCTTCGTGGTTTTTATAACCATCGTGTTGGCCCTTTTAAGGGTCATAGGCAGCAGGGGCAAAGGCTCTGCTCTTAGCAGCCACAGCACCATAATGTGACAAAACCCATTTTAAAAAGAACAGTAATACCATCCACCCCCCACAAAAAGCATTTTAATGAAAGCCAGAAAACCTAAATTCTTTGCCCCCTTGTCTTAAAGAAAGCAGGTATTCCTTAAAGGCTTTGCCCTCAGAAACAATGTATCTGAGCAGAGGACGGAAAATTATATTACTTGAGTAATAGAAGGGCTTCTCATCATTATACACAAACTATCGAAAATGTGACAGCATTGGGTGGCGCCTGTGGCTCAATGAGTAGGGTACCAGCCCCATATACCAAGGGTGGTAGGTTCAAACCCAGCCTCAATCAAACTGCAACAAAAACTAGCCAGGCATTGTGGCGGGCGCCTGTGGTCCCAGCTGCTCCAGAGGCTGAGGCAGGAGAATCGCCTAAGCCCAGGAGTTGGAGGTTGCTGTGAGCTGTGTGACACCACGGCACGCTACGGAGGGCAAGAAAGTGAGACTCTGTCTCTACAAAAAAAAAAAAAAATGTGACAGCACACTCACAGTGTATCAGAACCCACTGTTGGGAATTGAGTCTGGTCTAGATCTGTCTTCATGCCAGGGCTATTTGGTCTGACTGTTATAACCGTTTTCGAAGGTTAGAGAAAAAAGCAAATCAAGAAGCAGAATAAAGAAAAAAAAAACTTTTATTAATGAACAGCCACAGATAACCAAAAAAGACCACATGAAGTCCTTTCTACTGACTATTCAGAAGAAAAAATATTGCACGTAACATTTGCCATTAAAAAAGAAAGAGAATAGGCTCGGCGCCTGTGGCTCAATGGGCTAAGGCGCCAGCCATGTACACCTGAGCTGGAGGGTTCGAATCCAGCCTGGGCTGCCAAACAACAATGACGGCTGCAACCAAAAAATGGCCAGGCGTTGTGGCGGGTGCCTGTGGTCCCAGCTACTTGGGAGGCAGAGGTAGGAGACTCGCTTGAGCCCAGGAATTGGAGGTTGCTGTGAGCTGTGATGCCACAGAACTCTATCCAGGGTGACAGCTTGAGGCTCTGTCTCAAAAAAAAAGAGAGAGAGAATAAATGTTGGAGATGTTTGCATTCTCAACAGGATAGATTTACCTACTCAAAGCAAAATTAATAATCCAAATTGCCAAACTGTGAATTTTTTGTTTGGAAAGCACTTTATACAATTCAATGTCCCTTTAGTGTAAATCTCTTGTGATTCCCACTAAAGTTGAACGACGAACCCAAGGGAGAACAGTTCTGTTTTCAGAGAATACAGCAGATCAGTGGGCAAAGGTAGGTATCCAGATCACACAGGACGCCCTGGTGACAGCCACCTGATGAGCTCATCTTTTAGGAAGTCAATCACATGCCCATCACGACTGGCAGAACGAACCTGCCAAATCCACAACACCAATGCCTGAGTGTGTGAGCGAGTGTATGTTCAGAGCCAGCATTTCAAGGGCAGTGCAAAGGAGCGATTCTGGCTCTGTTTCTAGAACAGGCAGTCACCTGCATGCCTCGCCCCAGATATGCGGGAACAATGACAGGCACACAATCACCCTTTGCTTTCTCAGGAAACCAAGAGAGGATGGTGGCAGGGCCCCCCCCCTCCAGCAGCCCCCAGCCTGGATCATTCACACTGCCCAGGCTGACTGTCCCAGCCACAGTGAGTTAAGAGGAGGAGAAAATTGGCTTGAAAACTCAACATTCTTTATTGGGTACGGAGATTCAGTTTTGAGGGATTTAAAAGAATTCTGGGGATGAATGGTGGTGATGGTTAGATAATAATGTGAATGTACTTAATACCACATTCAAATATAGTTATCACCAATTTTATCTTATGTGTACTTGACTATAATTTTTTTTTTAAAAATACTTGTGGGGCAGCGCCTGTGGCTCATCGAGTAGGGCACCGGCCCCATACACTGAAGGTGGCGGGTTCAAACCCAGCCTCAGCCTAACTGCACAACAGAAAAATAGCCGGGCGTTGTGGTGGGCGCCTGTAATCCCAGCTGCTTGGGAGGCTGAGGCAAGAGAATCGCCTAAGCCCAGGAGTTGGAGGTTGCTGTGAGCTGTGTGACGCCACAGTACTCTACCGAGGGTGATAAAGTGAGACTCTGTCTCTACAAAAAAAAAAGAAAAATACTTGTGAAATGTAAATGCTCGGTTATTTCTGCAGTTGGGTTCCTAAAGTGAACATAAAAACCACTTTTCCTAACCCCATTCCCCCAGGTGATGAATCATAAATAGGTCTGAACATAAATGTGGTCTGGGTCCACCCTGTTCACCGCTGATATATCCCTCCAGTTGCTCTGCAAATAACCCCTGGACGAGGACCAAGTCGTATGCTTTGTCTCAGAGCAAACGTAGGAGTCCTGTTTTATTGAACGTCCATGCAGGGTGAGCTAATGCTTACAATGCATGACAGCAAGAATCCTCACCATCGTAACAGCCAGTTCCAAACACAGCACCTGCCATGTTTTTCTGACACTTGTTGCTGTGGATAGAAAGAATGCGATTCTGGGAAAACTCCCCATCCGCCCACTTGGCCGTCCACTGATCTAAAGCAGTCTTCTGGCATGATGATTATGCACAGTAATTAGATGCAGTGAAGAGAGGATTCAAGTCTATAAAATGAAAGGCCAGGGACACAGTGGGACAAGGAGCTTGGCTCCTGATAGTCTTCTAATGGAACGACAACTGTCATGTGCTACATCTCCAAGGCCAAGCCCAGGACAACCCAGGATTACCCAGAGCACTTCCCTGGACGCTGATGTGCCATTCTCCATGCCTCTCCCAAAGGCCAGGAAAAGGGACGTGACGGCTCTAGGTCTTGTCTGCCTGTGGTCCTATTGGTCCCACCCCCTGTGCTAATCTACCCTTCCCTTTCCAGACACCTGACTGTCTCACACTCAAACCTTCCTCCCTCAGAAACCAATAACTCCTAGTCCATGAAGACTAGAGCCATCCCCTCACCCATGAAGCCTTAACAGACAAGTCACAAAATTACCTTATTATGATCCTATGTTGCAATCAAATATGACAACAGTGTTCCCTTGCCAGTTTTTGCTACTTCAAGAGAAACTTTGTTGAAACATTTCTGACTTCTCCATTCTTTTGAGACAGTATCTGCCTTGGGTCAAGTATTTTAACAGCCTGGTACCTTCCGGTACCAGTGCAGATTATAACAGTAGACTTTCCATTTGATTCTGAATCATCTGTCACTTTTGATGTCCCATTTTTAACAAGCTCAACAGGTATTACCTGAACTCCCAAAGTCACATCAAAAGAGCCAGTTAAAAAGAATATCATTTCCAAAAAGCTTTCCTACAAAAAAAAAAAAGGAATCTAATCTCAGTTTGCCCCCCCAAAAGCAATCTTTCTTCCTGATTCCAAAATCATCCATTATTATTACAGAACTTTTGGAAAATATGTATAAGCACAAAGAGGAAAATTAAACTTATTTCACATTTTGCCACTTAGCAATAACCACTTGGTACATATCCTTCCAGCCTCTTTCCTAACTAGCCAGAGATGCTATTCGATTTCCACTGAGGAGATACTGAGAATTGGAAATAAAAACAACAAAAAACAAGATCGAACACGAAATACAAAGACTTGTCCATTTGTGCTCAGAGACAGTCGCAGAAAGATGGTTGAACTTGTTCAACAAGACTCACAGCCTGGGACGCACAAATCAGTTTACAAGCCAGATTTAATCACCAATGCAGCCTGCTGCCCGACTGCACTGTAGGCAGCCACAATTCTGCCTCTACCTTGCAAACCACACTCCTGTTTAATGGCCCTGTACGCAATTAAAGGCAGGAAATGGATCTTGGAGGCATTCACCGATTAGAGAAAAATACATAAATAGGATAAGGCAATACTGCCTCCTTTGCAAAATGGAAATCAATATGAAGTCAAAAGAGTCAGTGAAGTAAGACATTTTCATAGGCTCAAGTTCAAAATGAAAAGACAATGATCCAGCAGCAGATTCCAGCTCCTCATATGGAAAAAGCTCCCTCCAGGAGCCAGTTTTACACTGCAAACAAATCCAAACAAACCTTGGAAAGGAAGGAGCACGCCTGTTCCATCGGACTTTACCAAGCCACATGTATTTTAAGACAGCAACTAGTGTCCAACTTTTAGAACAAACAGCTATTGAACACCCACTACATGCCAGGCACACTCTGGTTGACTAATCCTTCCCCAGGGAAAGGTATTATTATCATTTGCAAACTGCAGTGCAGCCAGTGAGATCACAGTGGGTTTCATTTATCTTGAAAGTATACCAAAAGAAGTCCAGCTTAACACACCAGGGTTTGGCATGTCTGTTTACAATACGAACCCCAGATTCCAACAACACCTCTACGACCTCTGCTATAAAGCCGATACTTTCCAACTTTGATATCAACATTTCTGCCTTTGGTAACAGAGAATTTTCAAGCATCAAATCATATCAAATTTGCCACAAATAAATGTTAGCTGTTTACAGCTTACAGAAGCTTTCTTAAGTGTCTATAATGAAATATAGAGTAAGGGCTGGGATCCTTTATCTGTTCCCAACATCTGGCATACCTGGCTTCTGGCAAATATTTGCCCTCAGTAAATATTGTTTAATGAGCACTCAGAGTAAAATAAATTCAAAGAACTCAGCTCTTCAAGCTCACTTAAAGAAAACTTTTTCCCCATGCTACAAGTAGCTGGCATTTTGTTCTTCATGGATGCTGATCTTGAAATCCGATTACTCAACACCTGCCATCTGTCACTCTTTTTCAGCAACTTGCAACGTATCAATGGTTACAAGATTCTGTTACAGTAACCCACTAACCTCGTCTTGGAAGGGGACATGTCAGTAACTAAGTTTATCTCGGGGATTACAGTTTCTTTTTGTTTTTTATTTTGTTTTGTTTTGTTTTGTTTTTAGAAAGAAGAAAGCACACAGTACAGGAGTGTCAGCCAATACTAAATATGTGCTGTGAGAAGCTGAGTCGAGTCTTCTGTATGATCAGGCAAATTGGAATTTAAATATTAATTCAGAAAGGGAGGAAAAACAGGCCACAGTAGGGCAAGCTACAGGTTAAGTAAGGAGAGAATACTACCTCTCCCAGAACAGGGGTTCCGTCCCATGGCAATAAGGAAGTGAATTTCATCCCTTGGCCCCTGGCCTGAGCTCCTGGTAAAGGGACATTAACATCGACCCAGTCTAAAAAACACTGCCAGTTCCAGCATTTCACAGAACCTGTCACCTCTCCAGGAACCAAGAAAGCCTCAGATCAGAGCTCAGCCACGTACCGACAGGGTCCAAGGCAGACAGAGAGCCAGGATAAAATCTCAGCTTGCCCTGTCTCTGCACAGTGGACATATGTCTTTAGAAAATCTGTCCTTTTGACCCCAAGATGCATCGCCGCCAACATCTACAGGCAGAGAATCTATGGGAAAAAAATAAACTTGGACCCAGTAATTAGAAAAAAATCATACAAAATTAAAATTTAATAAGCTGGAGCAGACAAGCCGTAGCAGGAGCAATTTATTTCTCAGACTCACAGACGTCTCTTTATCACGAGGAATTTTCTACTGGGAATTCTGATCTTGAAATCTAATTGTTTGGCCAGGCACGGTGGCTCACGCCTGTAATCCTAGCATTCTGGGAGGCTGAGGCAGTAGGATCACTTGAGCTCAGGAGTTTAAGACCAGCCTAAGCAAGAGTGAGACACCTCGCTCTAGTAAAAGCAGCTGGGCATTGTGGCAGATGCCTGTAGTCTCAGCTACCTGGGAGGCTGCAGCAGGAGGATTGCTCAAGCTCAAGAATTTGAGGTTGCTGGGAGTTATAATGCCACCACAGCACTCTACCCAGAGTGACTGAGGAAGATTCGGGGGTTGAGGGGGGCAGAGGGAAAGAAAGGAGAAAGAAAGAAATCTAATTGTTCAAACACTTGCATTTAGTGAAAGTTGTTGCAGCCTTCAAAACACTGAATCCCTGAGGCATGCCAGTGCTCAAAATGTTCTGCAAAATATTCTGACATTAATTCTGCAGGAACAGGTGCAATGGTAATGATGGCACCAGGTCACTACACAACCTGGTTCTTTCATGAACACAGGAAAGACCAACCACCAGAAGGAACGTGGTGGGGTTCTTATCAGATGAGGCTGATGACATAAAAGCAACATTCAGCAACATTTCAGCAAGGTATTATTACCCCATCCCTAAAAAGCTTCTATTATGCCAGGTGGTTCACGCCTGTTATCCCACCACTCTGGGCGGCTGAAGCAGGTAGATTGCTTGAGCTCAGGAGTTGAGACCAGCCTGATCAAGAGCTGGGCTTGATCAGCCGGGCATTGCGGCAGCCACCTGTATTCCCAGCTACTTGGGAGGCTGAGGCTAGAGGATTGCTTGAGCCCAAGAGTTCAAGGATGTTGTGAGCTGTGATAACACAGCGCTCTACCAAGGGTGACAAAGTAAGACTCTGTCTCAAAAAATAAAATAAAAAAGCTTCTATTTATTCAAAGAGAAGCTTAAGTTGTTACAGCTGTAACAATAGAAATAAAAAATATCAGAAAAATCTCCACTTAATCTCACCACCTCACGAAATCAAACGAATTTCATGTATCTATGTTTCCTTCTGGTTTGGGGTGAAGAGGCAAGAAAGCCAGGTCCAGAGTTCAACAGGTTTGCTACAGCTGGGCAGGGACCCCAATGCTTTGAGAAGGCCCAAAAGACTTATAGACTCCATTCCACAGGGAGCTGGTCTACCCTGGGGAAGTTGTATGCTTCCCTATAGTCCCAGAGTCCTGGGTTCCACCCTGACTCTGATAAACACCTTCACTTCTGTCAGCCTCAGCTTCCTCACCTGTCCAATTGTGCCTGCCACATACGTCTACATGGGGACTAACAAGCAGAACACCTGGCCAGATTATATTCCTCTAAAAAGGGCAGGCTGAAGTCCTACTCCACAAACCTCAGAATGCAACCTCATTTAAGCATGGGGTCATTGCAGATATAATGCAGTTAGTTAATGTTAACTAAGAGAAATAAAATTTGATGTTAGTTAAGATGAGGTCATCTGGAGTAGGGTAAGGCTTTAACCCAGTGTGTGCTTTTAGTGTCCTCCAGAAAAAGAGGCATGGAACATGCAGACGCCCAGGAGGGCACAAGGTGACCAACACAGGCACAGCTATGCAGCCTCGGGGAATCCCCAGAAGCCAGGGATAGGCAAAGAATTCTCCACAGGTTTCAGAAGGAGCATGACCCACTGACAACCTGATTCTGGACATATAGAGCCCCTGAACTGTTGTGTAAGCCACCAGGTTGGAGGCACTTTGTTATGGCAGCCCTCAGAAACTAATAAATACTCTGCCCAGCTCAGCCACTGGCTCTTTTCCACACAGCGGGAGTGAGAGAGCTTTGAATACAGAGAGAGATGGCTCTCCAAAACCTCAGCCAATTTCTTTTCTTTCTTTCTTTCTTTTTTTTTTCTTTTTTTTTGGAGACAGAGTCTCACTATGTTGCCCTCGGTAGAGTGCTGTAGCATCACAGCTCACAGCAACCTCCAACTCTTGGGCTTAAGCAATTCTCTTGCCTCAGCCTCCCAAGTAGCTGGGACTACAGGCACCTGCCACAATGCCCAGCTATTTTTTTGTTGTAGTTGTCATTGTTGTTTAGCAGGCCCGAGCCAGGTTGGAACCCGAACCCGCCAGCCCCAGTGTATGTGGCCGGAACCCTAACCACTGAGCTACGGGTGCCGAGCCTCACAGCCAAATTCTGTTCACCAACTTTGCTACTTCTTTTACTATTGCCCTGACTTGTCAATGACTTCAGTCCAGCAAAAAACACAGGGAGAAGGCTCCCACACATTCAAAGTCTATATCAGCTGTTTATGTGGCAAAACTTTTTTTTAACCTTCAGAAAGGGTGAGCTCCCGGGAGTGTCTCTGTGTGGAAGGGGCTGGGAGACCCAGCCTCTCCCAGGGCCGTCTGCTCTGCACGACTCCCTCCTCATGAACACAGGGCTGATGTGCTCGAGTTCCCGAAATAGCTAAGGCTGCTCTTGTCACAGTCACCTTCGGTCACAGAGTGAGGGCTGGGCTCACTTCCACTTGAGGATTGGTCCTCACTGCTGCCTGGCAACATGGTGGGGGG
The DNA here is from genome assembly GCA_963573935.1 of Arctocebus calabarensis. Lineage (NCBI taxonomy): Eukaryota > Metazoa > Chordata > Mammalia > Primates > Lorisidae > Arctocebus > Arctocebus calabarensis. Next base: position 12,165 of record CAUYON010024266.1, on the reverse strand, counting down.
GCCCCAGGCCCCACCTCCAGAGCTTCAGGTTCTGCTGGGCAGGTTGGAGAATTCTTAAGTCTCCCCAGGTGATTCCCTTACTCAAAGTGGCAGAGAGCCACTGGCAATGCCTGTTTTCCAGCAGCAATTCTGCAGAAACCCACTACTGAGTCCCCCCTGCTCCCCAGGAAGCCCCCACCCATGTGAAGCCCCTGACAGCCTATGGTGAAAGGGGAACAAGACAGCGGGACTCAAGCCACACTGAGAAGGTTTCACTCAGTCACCTGCACCCAGCTCCCTGCTGCCTTGGGAGCCCACACCTCTGTTTCCCCCCCTTTAATGTCCTGGCTCTACCCAATGGTCTCCCTTCCTGCTGAGCTTAGAAGAGGTGAGAGCCTCCTCTTCTGGTTCCTGATTCCCTTCCTTCTGGGTCCGACTACATTATTGACTCCCCAGGTCTCCTCCAAAGGCAGGGGTCTGGGGTGCTGCCACGGGCTCCCGGGGCTCCGTGTGGCCAGGCCCTGAACTGCTCTAGGACCTTCTCTTGCTCCCGCCCCCATTCCGTGTTGGCCCCTGAGCTGCTGTTCGTTTCCCTAGCCCTGTTCACCTTGAGGGGCACAGAGAAGTGGGCCACTCTTTCCTTCTGTACCCACTGAGTCCAGCCTGCTTCCCAGAGGCTTCCCCAACAGCAGGACAATGACCCCTTCTCTGGACACATCCTTCATTCCATTTGAGACTTAGTTTTCTTATCTGCAAACTGAGGGCAATAATTCCTCCTGCTGGTCACGCAAGGACAAGACAAAACAAGGGGACGGGTATGAAGATGCCCCACCCCACAGACCAGAGGAAATAACCCAGGCTAGCCCAGGACGGGCGTGAATTCCAGCCTCCCCGAGTCTTCCTCAGGGGGTGTCCCCACAGTGCGGAGAAGGGCCCTGACTCCTGCCACAGCTGACAGCAAGGTGGGAGCATCAGGGACACTCTTTTGCCTGATAGCCACCTCTGCAGACGAGCTCACAGGGTGGCATGAAGACCCACCCTCCCGGCCTTGCCCAGGACACCCTTGAGGAGCGTCCTGATCCTTCCCCCATCTCTAACGCTGCTCCCAACTCAGATGCCCCTCCTGGGACTTGACCTTTGTCTCCCCCCACACACCTAAGGCTGAGCTGTGGTTGCTGTGCTGGCTCTCAGTCCTGGCTGAGCACTGCAACACCCCAGCAACTTCTGAACCCCTGATGCCAGAGGCTGGGGTGGAGGCCGCTGACAGCTCTCCAGGCTCTTCCTGCAGACAAGCCTGCAACCACTGGGTCGACCTTATTATTTGCACAACTAAGCAAGGGCCTGTGTTATCTGATGCATCCACCTGTTAAAATCTGCCTAGAATATAAAGTACAGGTAAGAATAAGCCAAACTGCATTTAGGAAGAAGCCACCATCAGTCTCGTTAGTCAAATATTTATAACTAAATGCAAAGGAATAGAAGGCCCATGCAAGAATGTCGGTCTCAGACTTGACCTTGAGGCAGAAATAGTGGATAAGAAATAAAGTCCCAGCAAAGCTCTGAGGAGCCTCAAGGACCCCATGGGCAACTGACCTTAACAACAGCTGGCTCACAACCATCTCCCAGGGCTTGGACTAAGGGTGCAGGAACGTCAGAAAGATGCTCCGAGGGTTCACGCACAGACTTATGCACGCTTGCATGCTGGAAACACATCTGAACAGGGCAATGACACCTTACAGCTTAAAGGCTGAACACTATTATTACAGGTACATGTTCAGCAATCACTGCGGGGGGGGGGTGGTTTGTTTGTTTGTTTGTTTGTTTGTTTATGCTGTTGCCCAGGCAAAAGTGTCATGGCCATGGCATCGGCCTAGCTCATGGCAACCTCAAATTCCTGGACTCAAGCAATCCTCCTTGGCTCAGCCTCCCAAGTAGCAGGGACCAAAGGTGCCCGCCATCACACCGGGCTAATTTTTCTTTTTTAATAGAGACAGGGGTCTCTCTTTTGCTCGGGCTGGTGTCAAGCTCCTGCCTCAGCCTCCCAGAGTGCTAGCATTACAGGTGTGAGCCACCACACGCAGCCCATGGCAGGGATTTTTTTTTTAATGCCTTAGCTCTTTTCAGCTGTTCAGAAATATTGAACTCACAAATTACAAGATGATATTTCAAGCCCCTGCCATCATTACCTAACATGTAAGAGACACCTGACATGTGCCAGGGACTGAGATAAACATGACCATTGAAGCCTTGCCACCCTGCAGGTGGGCACAGCTCTATCCCTGCGGCTCAGGGAGGCTGGTTGGCAGGGAGGAGGTCACACAGCAAATGAATGAGGAAGGCAGAGGCATTCACATCCAGGGAAGGTGTCCCCAAAGCAGCCTCTCCTATTGCAACAGCCAGCACTTCTACACGGACCCTCGAGTTCTACAAGGATGGGTCTTCAAAGCAGCAGGAGTCCTGGCAGGCCCAACAGAGTCTGAGCCAGTGTGACCCGAGGGCACACCAGAGGGGGAAAGAAGGCCTCCTCTGAAAATATCTGCACTTCCTACTTCTGTGTCATCACAGAGATCCTTGAACTCAGGGAGAGCCCTGGGCAGCCATCAGCTACACTCCCAGGTCCTTAAGGGGGAAAAACCCTTTTGAGAGGAGCACCCTCCTGGCACCTGCGGCTGTCGGGTCCACTACCCTACCAGTGAGGAGCAGCCAGGCTGCATTTCTGCAAGCTGAACCTTGACTTGACTCTCTTTCTCAGCCAAGCAAACGGGAGTCCATTTGGGCTGCCATCTCTTACGAGGCATCAGAGAATAGGTAGCTAATAGCAAGAGAAAGTTATTTTTCACCGTCTAGAGCAGTGATTTTCAACCAGTCTGCAGCAACACACTGGTGTGCTGTAACAGGATCTTAGGTGGGCCCTGAAAATTTTTAAAGACCATTAATTAAATTATTTTCAAAAGAAGTTCAAAGCACAGTTCAGCATATTCTATTTTCACTCATTTTTGTTAATTAACCTAACTTAAGTGTGCCATGGAAGTTGAACTATAGGTTCAAGTCTGCCGTGAGATTAAAAAAAAGATTGAAAAACAGTGGTGGAGAGCAGGGTCCCAGCAGGGCCAGATTCTGCTGAGTCCGTACACCAACTCCTCATTGTGTCCTCACATGGCCAAAAGAGGGTGAGGAAGCTCTCTGGGTTCTCTTTTATAAAGGGACTAATCCCAGTCCTTAGGGCGCTATACTCATGTCCTAACCACCTCCAACCCCACCACGCCACCCATGAGAGATTCGATTGCAAAACATGAAGAGAAGGACATAAACATTCACCCTAACTCCTGCCCGTTGGGGGTTGCTCTTCAACAATGAATTCATATTCCATAAGAAGAAACAGAGTGAAAATTCATGGTAAGCAAATAAGAATACTGTCCTTAAAAGGCACAAGGTTTCTGAAAGGTCTACACACTAAATCACTTGTAGTAAGGTAAGTTCTGAACATCCCCCAGGGCTATTTCTACCAAGGAGACAATTAAAAGTGATCATCATATTTCCCTTACAAAGCTACAATCAACGTCTCTAACAGCCTAACAGATGGGAAAAAAGCAATGCTGGCTGGGCACAGTGACTCATGCCTGTAACCTCTACACTTTGGGAGGCCAAGGTAGGAGGATCACTAGAAGCCAGGAGTTTCGGACCAGCCTGGGCAATGTAGCCAAACTCCATCTCTACAAAAAAAAAAAAAAGGAGCTGAATGCAGTGACGTGTACCTGTAGTCCCAGCTACTATGGAGGCTGAGGCAGGAGGATCACTTGAGCCCAGAAGGGTGAGGCCGCTGTGAGCTATGATCATGCCATTGCACTCCAGTCTGGCAAACAGAGACCATGTCTCGATTAAATAAATAAATAAATAAATAAATAAATAAATAAATAAATAAATAAAATACATCACTAGAAGACAGTCTTAGTCCATTGTGCTGCTATAACAAAACACCACAGACTAATTTACAGACCACAGAAATTTTTTCTCAGTGCTGCTGGCAGGTTTGGTGCCTGGTATAGGCTACTCTCTGCTTAAGATGATGCTTCAATGCTCTCTGGCGGGAACCAACTCCATACCTTCACATTGTAGAAGGGACAAAAAGAATTGGCCTGCCCTTTTATAAGACACAACACATTCTCATGCATAAGGGCTCTACTCTCAAGACTTAATCACCACCTAAAGGCCCCACCTCCTTTTTCTTTTTTGAGACACAGCCTCACTCTGTCACCCTGGATAGAGTGCAGTGGCATCATCGCTCACAGGAATCTCAAACTCCTGGGCTCAAGTGATCCTTTTGCCTCAGCCTACCAAGTAGCTGGGACTACAGGTGCCCGCCACAACACCTAGCTATTTTTAAGAGAGATGAAGTCTCACTCTTGCTTAGCCTGGTCTCAAACTCCTGAGCTCAGGTGATCCACCTGCCTCAGCTGCCCTGAGTGCTAGAAAGGTCCTACCTCTTAATACTATCACAGCAATGAAGTTTCTTTTTTTTTTTTTTTTGAGACAGAGCCTCAAGCTATCACCCTGGGTAGAGTGCTGTGGCATCACAGCTCACAGTAACCTCCAATTCCTGGGCTCAAGCGAGTCTCCTGCCTCCACCTCCCAAGTAGCTGGGACTACAGGCATCCGCCACAACGCCCGGCCATTTTTTGGTTGCAGCCACCATTGTTGTTTGGCAGGCCTGGGCTGGATTCGAACCCACCAGCTCAGGTGTACGTGGCTGGTGCCTTAGCCCGTTGAGCCACAGGCGCCGAACCAGCAATGAAGTTTCAACACATGAGTTCCTCTAATACTATCGTATTATACTACACGTACATAGTATAGCCCATGAATTTCAACACATGAATTTCAGAGGAGACAAACTTTCAAACCACAACAGGTGCTATGGATACTCTGGACCAACCAACAGAAGGGAGAGTATCAAAATCATCAATATGAAAATATTTTTAACCATCCCATTAGAGCACCGATGATATGATATAAAGCACAAGACTCTGCTATCTCTCAACTGCACAACTTCATGAGCAAGCCTGAGCAGTCTAACACCGAGCATCGAACGGTTGAGGTGCAGGGAGTGAAGCAGACCGCCTCTCCCAGTCTCAATGTCCTCCTGCAAAACAGAAAGCTCTAACCCACTTCCACGCCTGTGCCAAGGATCAGGAATGAGCACAGAAACAATGAAGCCAAAATGAGGCCTCTGTGGTTGGCATCCCCCAGGCCCCCTGGGTAGCACAGCATGTGGTGTGGGAGAACCACAGGATGCAGGTGTCAATGCAGAACTCTGGTGAGCTGTGGGATAAACCATGCACAAGCACCCAAAATACATTTGTGGTACATTTTCCAATGGGTCTTGCTTAGTCTATTTGGGCTACTATAACAAACACCATTAGACTGGGTGCCTTATCAACAACAGAAACTTTTTTTCTCACTGTTTCAAGATAAAAACGCAGACAAATTTGGTGTCCAGCAAAAACCTCCTTCATAGATGGCACCTTCTAGCTGTGTCCTAACACAGTGAAAGGGGTGAGGAGCTCTCTGGGGCCTCTTTGCAAAGGGCACTAATCTTCTTCACAAGGGCTCCACCTTCATGACCTAATCACCTCCCAAAGATCCCCATCTCCTAACACCATCACGTTGGTGATCATGTTTCAACACATGAATTAGGGAGGGCGCAAACATTCAGACATTCAATGATATTATAATGCATTACTAATGAAGTAAGGAAAAAATGACACAAAACTGCATATACACTATAAGCTCAGTTATATATCTGAAATTCATGGATAAAATGGGGAAATCGACACAAAAAGGTTAACTGTGGGATTATGGGCATTTCTTTCTTCATTAGTTTTCTAATTTTCTACAATTGACATGTATTTTTAAAACCATAACAAAGTATCATTACATTTATTTTCTAATATAAATAACTAAATCAGGACCAAAACTGGTCTTGCTAAATGATATTCTTCTGACAGTGTTGTTATGTTTCACTCACAAAGACAGCCAGCCCTCGTGATAGATAACACCATACAGAAAACAAAAATGGACTTTTGGACTATCTGAAATTTTATTGTTCAGGCTTTAAAATTTTTTTTTTTTTTTTTTGGAGACAGAGTCTCACTCTGTCACTCTGGGAAACATGCTGTGGGGTTATAGCTCACAGCAACCTCAAACTTTTGGGCTTAGGTGATCCTCTTGCCTCAGTCTCCCAAGAAGCTGGGACTACAGATAGCACCAAACCCCCGGGTATTTTTTCTTTGTGGGGGCGGGGAAGGGGGTGTGTGTGTGCGGAGAACAGAGTCTCACTGTGTTGCCTTCAGTAGAGTGCCATGGCATTACAGCTCACAGCAAATTCCAACCCTTGGGCTTATGTTATTCTCTTTTCTTTTTTTTTTTTTTTTTTGAGACAGAGCCTCAAGCTGTCACCCTGGACAGAGTGCTGTGGCATCACAGCTCACAGCAACCTCTGATTCCAGGCCTCAAGCGAGGCTCCCGCCTCCGCCTCCCCAGTAGCTGGGGCTACAGGCGCCCGCCACAACACCCAGCCATTTTTTGGTTGCAGCCGTCATTGTTGTTTGGCAGGCCCGGGCTGGATTCAAACCCGCCAGCTCAGGTGTACGTGGCTGGCGCCTTAGCCCGTTAAGCCACAGGCACCAAGCCTTAAGCGATTCTCTTGACTCAGCCTCCCAAGTAACTGGGACCCACCACAATGCCCAGCTATTTTTTTGTTGCAGTTGTCATTGTTGGTTAGCTGGTCCAGGCTGGGCTCGAACCAGCCGGCCTCAGTGCACGTGGCTGGTGCCAGAACCACTGTGCTACAGGCACCAAGCCCCTCAGCTATTATTAATAGAAATAGCGTCTCCCTCTTGCTCAGGTTGGTCTTAGACTCCTGAGCTCAAGTAATTCACCCGCCTTAACCTCCCAGGGGAGTAGGATGATAAAACAAAATTTTTTAACCAAACAGTTGCCCCCAATTTCTGAAGATTGGTCTCCTTGGTTTGTACCAGTGTGCAGCTCACAGCAGCATGCCACGAGCCCTTCACAGAGGTGTCAAATGTAGGCTAAGGTGCTACGGCCTGCAACACCACTTACATGGTGGCATTTGTGGGACATGCCAGATGAGGCATGAATGGGACAGGGGTGTATAAGCAGCTGTCAAGAAAGGGTGAAAGGCATAGTGAAATGTCACTGTGTTCACCAGAACATACAAGGTTAAGGCCTCACAACAACAAGCAGGAGAGCCAGAGAGTGCAAGAACCACGAGACAGTGTAATACAGTCATGGTAATCAGGCTGCAACTGCTGCTAACTTAGCCATGGTTCAAGCCGTATTTACAATAGACTAGGACCACAAAATACTGGGGAGCCCCTGCTGAAGGTGCAGCTTCTCCAGCACACTGCACACCAGTGCACACGGCAGGATAAATCGTGTACCTGATTCTCAGCTTCCCCACCACAATCTGTGAAAGCAACTCTGGAGCTTTTTCATTCTGCTACTACTCCCAAAGAGAGGACACCCTACCCTTCCCATGTGCCACCGAGAACAAACGCCTGAAAGGCAAGTCCCTGCCACACCTATAGGTCTACCTTACAAAAGAGAGAGGATGTGTTTCTTGGGTTTTGTTACACATACAAGTACAGTTTGTCCATTTGCTTTTTGTCTTTTGAGACAGAGTTTCACTCTATTGCCCAGGCTAAAGTTTCACGGCATTAGCCTAGGACACCGTGACTTCCAACTCCTCCAGAGCAACTGAGAATACAGCTTCCGGCCTCAACTGCCGGCTAATTTTTCTACTTTTCATTAGAGACTGGGGTTCTCACTCTTGCTCAGGCTAATCTGGAACTCCTGCACTTAAGGGATGCTCCTGCCTCAGCCTCCCAGAGTGCTAGGATTACTTGTGTGAGTCACCACACCCAGCCCAAGAGTACAGTTTTGTTCTAAAGGGTAACTTGGGAACAGCCAAATAGAAGAGAGACACAGGGGAAGGTCTGGGAGAGGCCCAGGCAGGGATCTCTCATGGCCTCTCCCTGAAGGTCAGGTGCGTGGACCCCTTGACACATGGATGTTTTCACTAACCAGGAAGCGGCAGCATACTCCAGTGTTTAGTCATTAGCAGGATTTAATTATGTTGGCATGATTGATTAAACACTGGCCATGTGCCTAAAACTCAATCTCCTGCCCTGTCGTCCTGTACCCGGGGGCTTTGTTACTTTGACAGCTGGTTGTTTACATTCAGCAAAGTACTCTGGGAGTAAGAAATGAAGCCATAACCCCTCTGCCAGCCAGCACCTTCTTCCCACAGCCACTGGCCTATCTCCAGCACCTTAAGAAGACGTGGTCAGAGAGGCCACAGAAACAGCAGGCGAGGAGGTGGAACATTCGTTATAATCTCCAACAACAGAAAAATGATTCAAACTGTTCTCCTTTCTTCACACACACTTATGAAAGTATGTTCATCATTATGTAAACAAAGCATTCAAGTGCCCTTGTGTCTGGGTCAAGGTCATTTGGTATCTCAAGGCTCTGTGACAAAGGCTTTGGTTTTTTTTTTTTTAATTAATTTTGGAGAGTCCAATGAAGGTTGTTTGCAAGCTAACCAAGAGGAAAACTACCACATTTCCATTCCCCAAATCCCAAAATATTAACACTGAAAGGCAACTCTTCCAATTGAAGAAACACTTCCCATTAATTCAGTACGTATTCAGTTAATTAAAGTGAATGAAGAGATTTGACCAGGACTTTAAGAAAGTCTCAGCTTTTATCAAGTAAGTGAAGGTTATCCCCTGAGAGCACAGAACATCATCACTGTACACCACCAAAGCCGCTCCTGAATTTGGGGACCAGACTCAAGGTGATCTTTTTTCTAAATTTCTTGAGGACACAGTCCCTATTTTGGTACACAGCCCAGGTCCACCAGCTGCCAGGAGTACTTGCAATCATTACTTGTGAAGGCATGGGAAAAATACTACAACAAGACTCCTCTCTGAAAGCCTTTGGAGAGGTGCAGGGCTTCCCACAGCACGGGGACAGGAGGCTGAGGACTCCCCCTTGCAGAGAGTCCTGGCGCTCACCCTCCATGTGCCTCAGAACTAAGCTCTCCAACAACCAAACAAGCTCACGGATAAACAATCTAAGATCACCAAGGTTCATGACATTCGTGTGCGAATCAGTTTCCTCTGATATTTTTATGTCTGTTTAAAACACAAGCAGTCTCCCATGACAAATGCATTTATCACCCAAACAATCAGGCAGCCTTCCGGCCACTCCTCCAGCCAACATCACTGCTTGCCAGCAAGAGCAATCCAGCAAAACAGCACCTAGGGTGTCCACGGGCTCCCCTCCCTCACCCCAGACCAGGGTTCAGATTCTGACAACACAATCCCACATTCTTAAACCTACTATTCACAGCCACTCCCTTCTAAGACTGCACAAGATGAGCCATTAAAAAATGCAGAAAACATCACGTTTTCCATGCCTAGTGTACCCAACCTGCACAGCATTGCTACAGATTTATGAAACACCTGCTAAGTCAGGAATCTGAGAAAATATACACATAGACATTCACACACACACACAGGCCTCTCCCAAAGAAGTCTGATGTCCACAAAGCATAGTTTATTCTAATCTATTAGAATATCACTTATTTTAAAATTCTTTATTTCTGTTCCAAAGAAAGTTCAAGGTCAACCCAGGGACCCTCCTTCCAGTGATCTTTTGCTGAAAGCAAGCCCTAAACCACAAGACCTCAAGATCAGAAATAACCTGTGTTAGGCAATGTTTCCTATCTACTTACACATAACAATAGTGTGAAACCGCTTGCAGATATGAGATCTAGAAGCTTTCACCGTGCAGCCATACAATGCAGGACCCAGAGGGTTCGGGGTATCTAAATGCACTGTTTAAAAACCATCACCTTTCCCTAAGTCAGGCAGGGTAACCAGTACCAGTAATGTTTTAAATTCAGAGATGTCCCTGAACCTCATATAACTTCACAGCTCTTCATAATATTGCAATTATTAGCATTATCAAAGGATAACAAACATGAACTTCATTCTTCCCTAAAAACTCTATTCGATTATAATGCCTTGAGCATAAGAATTCTTTACCCAAGCATCTCTGCTGGGTACATACAGGTTTCCCATAAATACTTCCACAGTGAACACTGCTAATGGAACAACACTATAGAAAGACAAAACACAACATCAAGGCTAGCCACCAAGAGTGTGGCCAATTTGATAGCCATGCTGAACTTCAGTCTGCAAAATTATATATAAATAGACACACAGAGCCAGTCGTGGGTGCCCGGCTTCCTGAGTGCCCTCAGCCTGGCTCTGGAGACCCTCACTTCTCTTCCCCATCACGGTGAGTGTGGAAGTGAAAGAGAACTAAAGCTTGTGTAAACGTGAATTGCAAATTATTTAAGAACAAGAAAAAGCATTAGAATTTGATTTGGGGTCATTTTCAGGTTTAATGTTGAGTCACTTGTTTTGGATTGCTTATAGTTTTGTTCGGGATGCTTAAAGTTAATTCATCGTTGGTAGATTTTTTTTTCTAACCAATTTTCAATTGCATCTACTTGTAATTAAGTGTCGATAGGGAAGAACACAGAAATTTTGTCCTTATTACCTGTGTGATCTTGGGCCTTGGTTTCCTTTTCTGTGAAATGGAGTTAATAATATACAGCTCATAAGAATGTTATGACTAATTGGTAAAAATTGGATCTAAAGTACCTGGAACAGTGCACAACAGTCCCTGTGCTTAGTTAATATTAGTCTCTGTGGCGAGGGAATGTCAGTCTGTCTTTTTGTTGTGTTGTCAGGGTATAATTGCAGAAGCTATGTGTGTGGTCTTTAACTTCTGCAGGGTAAAAAAGCAGGACAGGGACAAGCCTGGGGCAGGACTCAGGAGTTGTGACCCCACGCCTCTCCCCAGCTTCTTTCTCCCTGGTTCATCACGGCTCTGAAAGGTCAGCAGCTCCAAAGCTGTTTGTGCCAAGTCTTCTTCTGACTGCCAAGTATTTTCTTTTCTCCATACTCAAGGCTGCTGTTTACAAGTTACACATCTCCTGGATGTGTAAAGTGAGCTGAGAGACAGAAAAGCCCAGAGATGCAATTTCCGACATTCCAAGATCCACTTCTTCAGGGCCAGTAGGGGCCAGAATTTCTTGTTACCAGCTTGGTGCACAGTCTCTGGCTCTAGCCCGGAGTTCCCCAAAGGGCCCTGAGCCAAGTTGTGCTTGCAGATACTCCATGGCCTCAGACGAAAGTGAGGGAAAGGGGTCAGAAAGACTTTGGGGGCAGACACTACTTATTTCAATTCTTTTTGACCCTAACACCAAGTTTGCAGATAATATATGTGAGGCAGGCAAGAATCTAAAAGACTGGGCTTAAAGGCTCTATCTACCTTGACAAGATATTTCCATTTTCTTTCTTTTTTTTTTTTTAAGCTTTCATGACAGTTTTTAATTGTGCCTTTATTCACCTCACTTCATTAAAAACGTACTTGTTTTAAAGATCCTGTAAAGTGACCACCTGCTAAAGTGGGATATAGGTCACACACACCCTCCCCAATGTGGCACTTCTTTTTTTTTAATAGGAATCTTACTGATCACACGATGGTTACAAGAATGTAAGATATAATGTATTACAATCCAAAGACAAGCCTGCTGAGAACTCACAGGATATAAAGTACACATACTGGAAGTGAGCCAAGTGGACACATGCACATGGGGACCGCAGGTGATGGGAACCCCTTTAAAGATCAGCTGAATCTGAGGACTCTTGCTTTCCCCCCATTACAGTAAGTTAACAGACACTGGTATTCCACACACAGGGGTGAGCTGTGGCCCGCTACACGTCTGGGTGGCATCACCGTGATCTTCCTGTGATACTCCCAAGAAAGCAGTGAACAGCGAAGCCCGTGCAGGTTCAGGAAGCACTGGCCACCCAGACTGGACCTGGATGATGGCCGCATCTGTGCATATGTGTTTAAGGAGCACACGTCTCTTGCTGTGTTTTCTCCACAGCCGACATGCATTTACGGTGGGAGAATTCTGACGGTGGTTTGACCTAAATGATAATTGAAACTACTCTTAAAAATATGAAAACCTTTTAATAACATCATAGTTACACACTCAACATAAAAAACATGGATCACCTC